>JAWZYT010003291.1:7500-92500 GCA_034508575.1 Petrolisthes manimaculis
CACACACACACACACACACACACACACACACACACAGCTGCACCTTCGTTTTATATCCAAGATGGCTGCACATACTATTCTTAGAACGTATTATATATATATATATTGCACAACTTACAATTAATATGAGTTTAAAGAGAAAATGGAGAAATATATTTATACACACACACCTCCACACAATGACACTTTAACCGTATTTATATATTATTTTTATTTTTATTATTATTATTTTTATTATTATTATTTTTATTATTATTATTATTATTATTATTATTATTATTATTATTATTTATTGTTTGTATTTACGAAAGAAAGGATACGTGTTGATATTTAGTTTTATCCATACGTTTTACTGCATGTATGTATGTGTGCATCTGTATCGTGTGTGTGTGTGTGTGTAAAAGAGAGAATATTCGTGTCTGTTTGAGTGTGTGTGTGTGTGTGTAAAAGAGAGAATATTCGTGTCTGTCTGTGTGTGTGTGTGTGTAAAAGAGAGAATATTCGTGTCTGTTTGAGTGTGTGTGTGTGTGTAAGAGAGAACATTCGTGTGTCTGTGTGTGTGTGTGTGTGTGTGTGTGTGTGTGTGTACTCATTTATCTCCCCCCCCCCCAAGAGTATTATTATCATTTTTATTTTGTAATTTGAGACACACGACATTATGGCAGGAAGTTTATTATTATCTCCCCTCGAAGAGTATTTTTATCTTATTTATTAATTTATATGTATTTTTTCTTTTCATTTTTTTTAGACACACGTAACATGATTAATTTTATCTCCCCTCAAAAGTATCATTATTTTGGTTTTGATTTTGGTTTTGAGAGACGTAACATAATAAAAGGCAGTCAAGAGTATTATTATTATTATTATTATTATTATTATTATTAATGTTTTTAAGACACGTAACATGATGAAAAGTTGTTATTTATCTCCCTTCAAAAGTATTATAATTATTTTTATTTTCGACACGTAATATGATAAAAAGTAATCATTTATCCCCTCTCAAAAATATTATAAAAAAAAAAAAAAAATCTCCACTCAAAAGTATTATTATTATTTTGGTTTTAATTTTGAGAGACGTAACAAGATGATAGAAGAAGGTGACTTACAGCGGACAGACAGTAAGGGAATCCAATTGGTTCCTTCACCAGCCAGACGAGAAACACCTCACTCCGTGGTCGCCGATAGCACACTGAGGGACGGAGGGAGGGACGGGACTGAGTAGGACCTGATGACTGAGCAGAGAGTTGTTGGAGACTTTGCTGCTTCCCTTCACTACCCCCTTCACCCCCTCTCTCTCTCTCTCTCTCCTTCCCCCTACACCCCTTACTCCTCCTCCCCAACCACCCCCACCCCCTCTCTCTCTCTCCTTCCCCCTACACCCCTTACTCCTCCGAACCCCACCCCCAACACCACCTCTCCTCCCACTACTCCTCCTCACCCTACCCCACCCCACCCCCTCTCTCTCTCCTTCCCCCTACACCCCCTACTCCTCCTCACCTCTCCCCAGTCCCCTCTTCCCTCCTCCACACACTCCATCCCCCCCCTCCTCCCCTCCACTTACTCCCCCACCCCCCTCCTAGATGCTGTTGCCCCCCCCCAACCCCCCCCAACCCCCAGACTTGCCGGCCCACACTGTTGTACCGTTCAGCAGGAAGAGAGAGAGAGAGAGAGAGAGAGAGAGAGAGAGAGAGAGAGAGAGAGAGAGAGAGAGAGAGAGGAGAATGAAAAGTGGAAAGAAAATAGATAAAAATTTAGTAGAGAGAAAGGGAGAGACAGAGAAAGAGAGAGAGAGGAAAAAGAAAAGTGGAGAGAGAGAGAGAGAGACTGTCACCCTCCTCATCAAATCCTATCTCCTTCCTTAATAATTTCTTTCAAGGTGATACATACATACATACATACATACATACATACATACATAAAGGGTTGTTGGTTTGGGCACCCCTTTGAACCCGAGCCAATAAATAAATAAATAAATAGATAAATAAATAAATAGATAAATAAATAAATATATAAATAAAAAAAAAAATAGATAAATAAATAAATGAATTAATTAATAAATAAAAAGATAAATAAATAAATAAATAAATAAATAAATAAATAAATAAATAAATAAATCCCTTTTCTACGAACACTTTGATTCATATTTCACCATCACTATTTAATTAAAAGGATTAAATATTTTAATTTTGGAGTAAAATTTTGGCAACTGAATCCTCCAAAATATACCAAGCAACAGCACATCATTATTTTTTTAAGCTGGTAATGTGTGTGTGTGTTTGTGTGTGTTTGTTTGTGCTTAAGCTGGTAATGTGTGTGTGTGTGTTTGTTTGTTTTTAAGCTGGTAATGTGTGTGTGTGTGTGTGTGTGTGTGTGTTTTTAAGCTGGTAATGTGTGTGTGTGTGTGTGTGTGTGTTTGTTTGTGTTTAAGCTGGTAATGTGTGTGTGTGTTTTTTTGTTTGTTTTTTAAGCTGGTAATGTGTGTGTGTGTGTGTGTGTGTGTTTTTTTTTAAGCTGGTAATGTGTGTGTGTGTGTTTGTTTGTTTTTATTTAAGCTGGTAATGTGTGTGTGTGTTTGTTTGTTTTTAAGCTAGTAATGTGTGTGTGTGTGTTTGTTTGTTTTAAGCTGGTAATGTGTGTGTGTGTGTGTGTGTTTGTTTGTTTTTAAGCTGGTAATGTGTGTGTGTGTGTGTGTGTGTTTGTTTGTTTTTAAGCTGGTAATGTTTTTTTTTTTTTTTTTTTTTTTAAGAATCAAGGCACTCCACTGTATATTTACCAAAAAAAATATATATCCTATACCCTTAAAATATAACAGTGTTAAGTTGGTACTGTTTTATTTATTTTTGTTTATTTATTATTATTTTTATTTATTTTTGCATACTTTGGAGGAATTAACCAAAAAAAAAAAAATATATTATACCCTTAAAAAAAAGTGTTAAGTTGGTACTGTTTTATGATTTATTTTTGTTTATTTATTATTATTTATTCTTTGTTGCATATTTTGAAGGAATAAAAAAAAAACAGTGTTAAAGTTGGTACTGTTTTTCGTTTTGTTTTTGTTTTTTTATATTCATACTTATTTTGTTTTTGTTTATATGCATACTTATTTTGTTTTTGTTTTGTTTTGGGGGGAGGAATCAACAAGTTTTCTTCATGGTTGCAATGTGCCAAAAATATCCTCCTATATATATATATACCCTTAATTAAAAACACAAAAACACAAAAACAAAACAGTCTCTAAAGGTTTGTTTGTTTGTTTATTTGTATAGTACTCCTAATATAGTTTAGAATATACTCTTAATTAAAAAAACAAAAACAAAAACAATACAGTGTCTAAAGGTTTGTTTGTTTGTGTGTATAGTATATCTTTATATAGTTTAGAATATACTCTTAATTAAAAAAACAAAAACAAAACAGTTTCTAAAGGTTTGTTTGTATAAGTACTCTTTATATAATTTAGAATATACCCATAATTAAAAAACAAACAAAAGAAAACAGTGTCTAAAGGTTTGTTTGTTTGTTTGTTTATTTATATAGTACACTGGTGGGAGATGAATGATATAAAGGTTACAGGAAATTCCCCGGCTTCCAAGGATATAAATACAACAACCAAGTCTGGGAAGAAGTATATATAATTCTGGTACCTACAGTATTGAGCGAGCGAGTTCAAATTGTAAATATGAAACACCCGGTAGAATAAGCGTTGTAATTTGGTTCACTAGTATGTGTCAAATGATTCGAAACTTCAACAAATGATTCGAAACTTCAACAAATGATTCGAAACTTCAACAAATGATTCGAAACTTCAACAAATGACTCGAAACTTCAACAAATGATTCGAAACTTCAACAAATGATTCGAAACTTCAACAAATGATTCGAAACTTCAACAAATGATTGGAAACTTCAACAAATGATTCGAAACTTCAACAAATGATTCGAAACTTCAACAAACATAGATGGGATGAATAGATTTAACACTGCTTGCTCTATAGCTCTTAAGGGGGTGCGGGAGTAGGGGAAAGGCTTGGGGGGGGGGGGTGCAGGGGTGTCGAAGGGGTTTTGAGGGGTGCGGGAGTAGGGGGACAGGCTTTGAGGGGTGCGGGAATAGGGGGACAAGCTTTCTACCCACCCAAAGCCTGTCCCCCTATTCCCGCACCCTCCCCCCTCAAAAGTATGCCAGGAAAGAGACCCTGATGAAGAAAAAAAACAAAACAATAATGGTATCCTGTTGCTTGGAATAGTTTGGAGGAATCATTTTGCTCCAGATTTAAGCTACCCACCAAAACAATGTGCTACAATTTATACTGTACTGTAGCCACTTAACTGTAGTCTGAGAATACAGTAGATTTAGTTAGTTGTCTTCCATGAGGCACTGGTTGTAAAAAATGAAGTGGTGGGTACAAGTTTTTTTTTTTTTAACTATAATTGTTTATCGAGATTATACATACATACATACATACATACATTCATACATACATACATACATACTAATTATTTATCGAGATTATACATACATACATACATACATACATACATACATACATTCATTCATACATTCATACATACATACATTTATACATACATACATACATACATTCATACATTCATACATACATACATACATACATTTATACATACATATATACATACATACATACATACATACATACACTGACTTATATAATTAATTAAGTAAAGTATTAATGACGCAATAAAGTTCTCTGGACAACCAATTATTAATATAAGGTGGAATTAGTACACTGTTGGTAAATCTGGAGCAACTTATTCCTCCAAACTATTCCAAGCAACAGGACACCATTATGTTTGTCCATCTGCTGGTTCTGTTTCCTGACATACTTTGGAGGAATCAAGGCACTCCTCCAATGTAACAAAAGTGAATTACCCCCTAAAGGATTTTTGTTCATAATATGTAACACTTATATTGATTTTTTTTATATATATACAAGTTTAATTAATGTTATATAAAGTTGTCTTGTTGGTGGTTTGGTGGACATGCTCTGGCCTTCTCCAACAACAACAACAACAACAACAACTACAACAACAACAACAACAACAACTACAACAACAACAACTACAACAACGACAACAACAAACGTCTCAACTGAATTCACTTCCTGCTGACTGACAACTGAACCTTATCGTATCGGAGAGGCTGGCCAGAGTCAGAGTGAAGTGAGCCAGCCAGAGCCAGAGCCAGCCAGCCAGCCAGCCAGAGCCACGTTATAACCCCTCCAGTTGCCCCGTTGAGAACAAGAAATCAAGGGCGGTAGAAAGTGCAACACAACTGCCAGACGTACGATACCTCATCACTGATCCAACTAGGAAAAACATTAACCTTATGAGCTAGTAGGGGTAGTATTATACTCTTGGTACAACGGAGTGCCTTGATTCCTCCAAAGTATACCAGGAAACAGGGTCATATTAACGATAATAATGGTGGTGGTCTGTTGCCTGGAGTAGTTTGGAGGACTAATAATAATATGCTCCTGGATTTATCAACCGTGTATTATCTATGCCCTTAATCATAGCAACCTTGTAGGAATTAAAGTTTTCCGTTATATTTCTGTCGTTTTTTTTTACATTAAGCGTTGAAGGATTCCGACGAGTCCTTTAATAATAATAATAATAATAATAATAATAATAATAATAATAATGGCCCTGTGATTGTGTACGAGAATTGGAGGCTTCTGATTCCTCCTGACACCATCCCAAGAACAAAAGCCTACCATATAGGTGTGTGTGTGTGTGTGTGTGTTTGTTTGTGTGTGTGTGTGTGTGTCAATTCAATCACCATACTAGGCAGCTAAGACATTTATTTATTTATTTATTTGGTAGTTCTGTTGGTGTGATTTATTATTGGTGGTTATTATTTTTTGGTAAAGTCATGATGGTCTAATGTACTACAACACCTTCCAATGAGATGGCTTCGAAAAATTATCCGAAACTATAGCTGTTGGTGTGTGCAATTTTAGTTCATAAAATTAACTCAAATAGCTCGCTTTTATTCACCAGGTTGCAGTACATTAGACCATGACTTTACATGGATTGGAGTGCCTTGTTGATTCCTCCAAAGTATGCTAGGAAACAGTAGGACCAGAAGAAGAGCAAAACAAAATAATAGCTAGTGTTCTGTTGCTTGGAATAGTTTGGAGGATTCAGTTACTCCAGATTTACCAACACGTATAAAACTTCGCCCTTAGAGGATGGAGTTGTGTGATGGCAAGTGTTATGCACGAGTGATTGCTGGTCACTGCTTGCTTCACGGAGTATGATGATGGTGGTGGTGGTGGTAGTGGTGGTGATAGTGGTGGTGGTGGTTGTAGTGGTGGTATTGGAAGTGGTGGTGGTTGTAATGGTGGTTGTAGTAGTAGTGGTGGTATTGGTAGTGGTGGTGGTTGCAGTGATGGTAGTGGTGGTGGTGGTAGTGGTGGTAGTGGTGGTGGTAATGATAGTGGTGGTGGTTGTAGTGGTGGTGGTATTGGTAGTGGTGGTAATGGTAGTGGTAGTGGTGGTACGGGTAGTGGTTGTAGTGGTGGTAATGGTAGTGGTAGTGGTGGTACGGGTAGTGGTAGTGGTGGTGGTAATGATAGTGGTGGTTGTTGTAGTGGTGGTGGTATTGGTAGTGGTGGTAGTGGTAGTGGTGGTGGTAATGATAGTGGTGGTAATGGTAGTAGTGGTGGTAATAGTTGTAGTGTCATTCCCACACCAGAAGGCATATTATAGTGTTATTTTATCCGTGTTGTTGACCCTTAAGGTGGAAGTGCAGTGCTGGTAAATCTGGAGCAACCGATTCCTCCAAACTATTCCAAGCAAGAGAACAGTATCATTTATTTTTGTTCATTTGGTCCTGTTTCCTGGCATACTTTGGAGGAATCATGGCACTCCAATGTAACAAAAGTGAATTAACGCCTAAACAACGACCAACAAGCTTTCATTTTTTTTTTTTTTTCAATATTAACTGTAAATAATATTCTTAGCTGTTTGTAAGAAGTACAGTTGGACACAGGAATTGTGCTACAGCCCAGGTGAAATATACTTGTCCCATTTGAGTAACCAGTGTCTATTATCAGGTAGTTGCTTTTTATTACCATCCTCAATACTGACTTCTGCCCCTGATGTCTCCTATTTGGCACTAAGGAACTTGATATTGGGAGAAATTGACCATCTTTCACTTGGGCTGTAGCACAATTCCTGTATCCAACTGTACGTAACATCTATATAAGTCCTTTTCTTATATAGTACTTCTATATTATGATCTGAAGACCCCCATGTAATGATTTTTACTTGTCTATAAATAAATAATATGCAATGGTGAAATGCCCCTTCTAAACAACTAAGCAATATATAAGGGGTTATTATTATCTACACCAACGTAACTGGAGAGGTTAATTATAGGCTCTATATGCTCTTCCTTCTTATTGTCTCTCTGTCTGTCTTTCTGATTGTCTCTCTGTCTGATTATCTGTAAGTAAGATATCTCAAAAGGGTATGAACGGATATGCACGAAGCTTATAAAATATGCACGAAGCTTATAGTGGACAGATGGGATGTATGTACAGTCTGTTACAGTTCCGACTGGGCCACCCAGTATCGAGAGATCGTAGATATGGCAGCAGTGTGTGTGTGTGTGCTCGAAAATTATACGGATCGTCAACACTCTCCCTCTGTAGTGAACATGACTCTGCCTCAAAGTTCATTCCATAGATGGCGCTGTGTTGTTGTGGAAGGAATGTAAACTGCAGGGTTGAAGTTTCGGGAAACAGCTCTGCTCGTACCAATGAGTCATGAGCTCATAGGCAGAGTGGTTGAGGAATGCTGATATGGAAATTTAGAACCTATATTACACAATGAGTAGGTGCAGCGGCCAGGTGGCGGCGGCGGCGGCCAGGCGGCGGCGGCCAGGCGGCGGCGGCGGCGGGGCGGCGGCGGCGACGACGAAAAAAAAATAATAAATCAAATAAAAAAATTAATATATAAAAAAAAGTTATTTACAAAAAAAAATAATTAATAAAAAAAATATTAAAAAAAATATATATTATTAATAAAAAAATAAAAATAAAAATTATTAAAAAACGGCGGTGGCGGCGGCGGCGGGGCGGCGGGACGGCGAGGCTGCGGCGGCGACGGGGCGGCGGCGGTGGGGCGGCGGCGGCGGCGAAGCGGCGGTGGCGGTGGGGCAACAACAACAACAACAACAACAACAACAATAACAATAATAATAATAATAATAATAATAAGCATATACGTACCATAACCCCTAATCAATCCATATAATCTCATATAATTAACTTACTTGTCATATCTTTAATGGCATGTAACCATAAATGAATTGGTAGTTGCACATCAATATCGAGGCCTTTTCATTCAGGAGGATGTATGTTGTATGCAGGACTTATGGGCGTTAACGTACGAGAAAACACTAATGTATAATCTAACGTTAGGATTCCAATTTAACTCTGGTAAATAACCGATAAATATGACAAAATAGTAAATAAAAATACACGCCCCGTAGAAAAGATGGATGAACACAACAACAACAACAACAACCGGTTACAAGATGAGTCCTCTGGCGGCCACCTTGATAACTAACACACCAAAACACAGCCCCAGCAGCAGCTAACCCTCAATCAACACCCGCCTATACAAAACCCATGGCAACTTAGCAATACTATAATTACAGACATTTTTGTAACACGTCAACATGGATTCCGACCCCGAGAACCTGGATAAACAGTTCAGGTTAGTGTGAGAAGTGTGAAGGAGTGTGAGAAGTGTGAAGGAATATGAGAAGTGTGAAGGAAGTGAGAAGTGTTGTTAGTAAATAATTTCGTTTGCCAGTCACTTCACTCTGTTGTTTGGAATATATTTATTTTTTCGGAGGAATTAATTGCTCCAGATTTGCCAACACTAAGTTAACTTCCCCCATTAAAGGACGTAATATATTTAGGCAAACTGTCAAGCAACTGATTCCTCCCGACTGATCCGAGCAACAGGCTGCTTTTAGGGGGTAATTCACTTTTGTTACATTGGAGTGCCGGTATTTATTGAAAGAATTGCCATTTTGTAGCAGTGGTTAAGTACAGGAAATGACCGGGGCAAAATACTAGGACCTAGCCAGTTCTGGCAACACTGCTATGAAATAGTAATTCTTTCACTAAATACCGCCCAGGTTAGGTCCCAGTAGTTTGCCCATCCATGGTACATACAATGGTGTGGTACTGGTACAATATGGCTCTGTTATTTGTCTATGTAGCTGTCATACCAGCATCACACCATTGTATACACCATAAATGTCCTTATAGCCTATGACCCTAGATACTATTTTACCAACTTGTTACTGGGATGGATTTACAGATAGTCAATTTCATTAGTTAGGTTCCTCCCTAATCACACTTACAAGTTTACATTATTTCCAGAAAACTCGGTAATACATATTCACTAAATTTATCAAGGAGTAATATATATACAATACCGGTACACTAAAGTTATCAAGGAATTTGATATTTACAATTGCTGCTTAGTTATCAAGTTTGTCAAATAATTCCATTATATTCCTTTTCAACAGTTCAGTTTTTTCTTTTGGACTATTACAAATCACTACAAATGACTGTGAAAGTGGTTTTGATAAAGTATAAATATGTTATTTTTACATTTACAGCAGTCGACTGTTGCTGCGCCATGCCAGCCAGAACTCCCTGGATGAGAGTTCACAGAAACATCTGCCACGCTCAGAAACCAAGCACAAACTCCCCTACAGAAATCCTCAGCACTTTCCACGAGCTTTTGACAACCTAAATTTGATGCGCAGGTAAGATATGGCGGTGTAGGCCTAAACTGTACAGACCAGGATTACTGGCAGAAAGTACAATTTTTTTTACACTGGAGATGATTATACCTAAATTTTCTGTTGAAATAAATTACTTCTACAGTAGTCGCTGAAAAACATTATCTGTGCAGTACCGGTACTCTTGATAAGCAATATAAGCTATTCTTTATTAATCATAATAATTATATGATGCCATGTTTTTAATGATAATTTATAATACTGTATCATGTTTTCACTAACAATTTCTATATTTTATTATTATTATTATTATCACTTATATTGAAAAGTGGTATTACCTCTAACTCTTAGTAGTATTGTGACTGTTAGGACTACTTCTCTTGTAGAATATGACCGTGTGTCATTTCTTGAGGGTGTTTACCATCAGCTCCAGAAAAGAAAGGTGTAGAGTTTATGGGTAGTATTATGAAATGAGGAAAAGACTATGGCGGTTAATTCATATTACAAAATTTATTATAGGAATTGCGTGATAAAGAACTTCTTCCCCATTTAATCAAATCACCCTATTTGTCTAACAATATTTCATATCCACCAACAGACAGAGCCAGTTATGTGATGTTGTGCTGGTGGCAGATAGCATGGATGTTCCTGCCCACAAGATGGTATTAGCCTCCTGCAGTCCTTACTTTCATGCCATGTTCACCAGTGAGTAGCCTAACTATGTTTGCCCTAATTACCACCATGAGTTGATAAATATTTACGGAGAAAATTATACTGAAGTTGTATTTATATCTATTGCAATTTGCAGATGTTTGGGTCCTTATATCTTATGTTTCAAAATAAATGTTGGGTTTGAGATTCTACATATAAATGAATCAGCAGTTCATTAATAATAAATATCATAAAAGTAGCCTAATATTGATGACAATGTTATATGTTTTCAGGTTTTGAAGAGAGCAGACAAGACAGAATAGTATTACAAGACATTGATGGAAGTGCATTACAGCTTCTCATTGATTATGTTTACACAGCAGAAGTCTTGGTCACAGAGGAAAATGTTCAGGTACTTGTGTCTTAATCAATTATATGAAAAATTATCTTTGAGGTTGTCAAGTAAGATATCTGTCCTATGAAATGTAAAGCCTGATTTGTAGGCACCAGTGTATAAGTATCTCAACAGTTCTTATTAAGAGAGATTGTTTTGTTGGTGAATTAGGTCTTTGATTCCTTCAAACTATGCCACGACAAAAAGATCCCCTATTTACCATTGGGGATGTCTGATTTATGGCATAGTTATGAGGAATACAGTAGCCTTCCAATTTGCTAACAAAATAATCTCCCCTAAATGAGTCTAGCTGCATTAACAACTACTACTACACTGGAATATAACTTTTGTTTGTTTATTTGGGCAGGTGTTGCTTCCTGCTGCCAACCTGCTGCAGTTGACTGATGTGCGTGATGCCTGTTGTGACTTCCTTCAATCTCAACTTCACCCGACCAATTGTCTGGGTATCCGAGCCTTTGCAGACCTTCACGGGTGTCTAGAGTTGCTTTCCATTGCAGAGAGCTATGTAGAGCAACACTTTACGTGAGTACTGGCTGGCCCCTGTCCCTCTGTCTGCTGTGCTTCTCACTCACACATGACCACAACTATTTCAACTAGAGACATATTCCATTAGTGTTTACAAAATAATCAGTTGTCAGCTTTGGTACTGTTGCTTTATTTTGTTTTTTCTTATTGGATCAACTCTTGGTTGAAATTATTGATACAATCATATTGGAGGTAAATTAATACTTAACAATGAAGGCTTGGGGAGTCTGTTATATTAGACTGAGGAGCAAAATGTCAACTAATTTATTTTTTATTGAGCAGTACCTGATGTGTTGGGCCTTATCTTACAGAGAGGTGGTTGAGTGTGAAGAATTCCTTTCTTTGACATCACAACAGGTTATCAAGCTCATATCCAGTGATCGCCTCACCACCCCAACAGAAGAAAAGGTGCAGAACAAGTACTCTTATAATCACTCGCAACAATATCCTTACTGAGAAATTTGATGAATGTATGAATAGTAATCAGCAGTACCGGTATATATATATTTACAGCTTAAGTTGTCTCTAAATTATTCTACGATGCAAAAACAATAAACTGAGAATATATTAAAACAGGGTAAAATAGAATAAACGATGGATCATTGCCCCAAAATGTTGTGAAAATTTAATTAAGGGGAAAAATAACTACATAAATGTTTGCATAAATAAACAAACAGACAAACACAGAAACTGAACCAATCACATAACCTTGGCAGAGGGAACTACTGTGGGAGATATTTATTTTGTGCCTTTGATTTGTGACTATTTAATATGTTGTGTTTCAGGTGTTTGAGTGTGTAATGAGTTGGGTGAGTGGGGACCTAAGTGGGAGAGAGGGATCACTGGCAGAACTGATGGAGTATGTGAGGCTTCCACTTCTCTCACAGGAATACCTTATACAGCGCGTGGAGGAGGAACCATTACTTAAGCAAGATGCTCAGTGTAAGTCATAATGCAAAGAAAAGTAATGGTAAATCTTAGGAGATTAAATATTCTAGTCAACCTAAACTAAAGTTATCCTCCGGAGTTAGATGGAAGGGATAATACTGAATGGTTTAATATGTCATATGAACCCTCATATTGTAAACGAATTAAGATTTACTCAGCTAATTGCTCATTACCCTCTGGCTTCTTGTTTTACTTGATGTTATTATTTGATTACAGGTAAAGACTACTTGATAGAGGCAATGAAGTTTCACTTGTTGAAAGGAGAACAGAAAGCACTCTTTAAGTCACCCAGAACAAAACCCAGACAACCTGTTGGATTACCTAAGGTAAGTTTACATTTAACTCCAGGTATATATTATGTTGTATGGGATAAAAAAACAAAAAGTATATTGAAGAACTTTGTTGCATAGCATAGCTGGCTGTCCACTTTAACTTCACTCAAACTACAGTACACTCATGATACAGAATTTCTGGCCAGAGTGATTGCTCATTTCCCCACTCAGTGCAGGTATAGAGGCTGAGTTGGAATGCAGGGTATGTGTGGTGCCTGCTGTTCGTCTCTGGTCAGGGATTACATATCACAAGTGTACATTGTCTCTCAATATGTGTGTGTGTGTTGTGTAATGACAGGTACTGCTGGTAGTGGGAGGACAGGCACCCAAAGCCATCAGAAGTGTTGAGTGTTACGACTTCAAAGAGGAGCGTTGGTTCCCTGTAGCAGAGATGCCCACACGACGCTGCAGGTAACGTTGTCTCACCTCCCCTGTTTCTCTTCTCAATTCCCAGTGGGTGGCATGACATGTGAAAACACTTCTTAGCTACCTCACAGAGTCTCAAACCTGTCATGTGCTCTCTCTCCTCTAAATACAGTAGACTAATTCACAGGAAGGATCCTATCTTTATTAATTTCTCAACAACTATATACTGTATTATTGTTATTATTATTATTATTACTATGTTGCCAGGAGCTCACTTTTATTTTAACAGATGTGGAATAGCGGTGATCAATGGGAAGGTATATGCAGTGGGCGGGTTCAACGGGTCATTACGGGTACGGACGGTTGATGTGTACGACCCGGCGCGTGATTCCTGGTCATCATGTGCCAGTATGGAGGCACGACGGTCGACCCTTGGTGTGGCAACACTCAACAACTGTATCTATGCTGTTAGTATACCATCCATTCTTTAAGTCATTTTTGTTTCATTTATTGACGTCTACAATAAGTTTATTTATTTCATTTACTACAAGATATCCTACAAGTGATGCCTCATTCCCTCTGAAAACTCTCCCCCAAGAGGGTGGCCACAGCAGAAGTGCCTCCAGATTTCCCTGTTCCAACAGTCCCTCCTTACTTGGTCCAGCCTTCCTCTGCCCCTCACGTTTCTCTCCTTTACTTACTCTTCCACTGTTCTGCCATCTAACTGGAGGTCTGCCTCTCACACCACATCCCACAACTTTACTTCCATACACCTTTATCTGTTAAGGTCATCTGTTTCTTAGTATAGTTTGGTGGGATCAGTATCCATCCAATTTACCAAGTATATACTGTAATCTAATAGAAACGGGGGATTCTCTTGTTGGCAAATTGGAAGGCTTCTGATTCCTCCTAACTATGCCAAAAAAACAAATGCCTTCAGTGGTACTAATAGGGGATCTGTATCATGGCATAGGTTGGAGGAATCGGAGACCTTTCAATTCACCAACAAAATAATCTCCCCTCAACAGGTGGGAGGGTTTGATGGATCAACGGGATTGAACAGTGCTGAGGTGTACGACTCCAAGGCATATGAGTGGAGGATGATTGCCCCCATGTCTACACGGAGGTCGTCAGTTGGAGTCGGGGTTGTTTTGGGCTGCCTCTATGCTGTAAGTCTACATTTACACTAGATAGTATTTGTAGTGTTTCAAAGTTGTGTATACTGTTGTAAATGTTTGTATATGTGATTTTACAGTTTTTTTATTGTTTCAAGTTGTATGATTATGTAAATGCATGTATATATAATTTTATTGTTTATATTTTCAACTTATTCTTGATCATCCCATAAAGGATAAGGATGTATGGCAATTAGATTTATAAAACAGCTACAATTTGTTCATCCTTTCACTTACCATAATCTCAAATATACTAGTATTGTTTAACAGGAAATTCTTTTGAGGGTAAATTGGTTGGCTACCAATTCCTTCAAACTATGCCACAAAACAGACCCATCATTAATGTAACATTAAGGTTGTCTTTTTCTTGGCATAGTTTAGAATTTCAGAAGAATCAGTTGCACTCCAGATATACCAACCAACAATGTCCTTACTCCTTAATTGAGTGAATGTGTTTTGTTTTGTTTATACAGGTGGGTGGATATGATGGTGCTTCCCGTCAGTGTCTGGCCACAGTGGAGTGTTACACTCCAGAGTCAGATGTATGGTCAGCCGTAGCCGAGATGTCCGCCAGGAGGAGTGGAGCAGGTGACTTACTTATGGGGATTGTATAATTTTAGTTCATTGGAGTGAAGGTAATATTTAATGTAGTAACTGGTTCTGGTATTAGTGTGAAGGTAATATTTAATGTAGTAACTGGTTCAGGTATTAGTGTGAAGGTAATATTTAATGTAGTAACTGGTTCAGGTATTAGAGTGAAGGTAATAATTAATGTAGTAACTGGTTCAGGTATTAGTGTGAAGGTAATATTTAATGTAGTAACTGGTTCAGGTGTTTGATTGAAGGTAATATTTAAGGGGGTAATTCACTTTTGTTATATTGGAGTGCCTTGATTCCACCAAAGTATGCCAGGACACAGGACCTTATGAACAAAAATGATGCTGCTATGTTGCTTGGAATATTTTGGAGGAATCAGTTGCTCCAGATTTACCAACACTGTACTTCCTCCTTAATGTACTGTTTGGTTCAGGTGTTGGTGTGTTGGATGGTCTGTTGTATGCTGTTGGTGGTCATGACGGTCCATTGGTCAGGAAGAGTGTGGAAGTGTACAACCCAGACACTAACTGCTGGACTCCTGTTGCAGACATGAACCTCTGCCGTCGCAATGCAGGTTTGTCATTTGTTGTTGTTATGTACAGTTGCGATCTAAATTTTTGTCTTTTTTTTTTTTATTGAATCAGAAAGAAGGATGGAAAAATAATAGTGAAAACAAAGTTCATGTGCAAGAGATCTTTATGAGGCAGTGGTAACAATACTTATGTAACATAGTCATCTGGGTTATTAAATAAGAATAAGTGTAGTATGTATGGGTAATGGTCAGGGTTGTCTGCTATGCGAGTCGGTTGCTTTATAAGTTGAGTGAGATTAAATGAGTCAGCAAACAGCTCACATTCAAGCCCAGAATCATAATTTCTGACCGAATGAATGAGCCATTCAACATTATGGATATTTAAATCACCTAAAATTATCATTTCAGAGGCGTGGTTAATATCAAGGTTCCCGAGTTGAGATGATAAAGAGTCAAAGAGGCTTGTGTCTGGAATGGCATTTGGGGATCATTAAACACAACAAATATATTTTGTTTGATTTGCAGATTGTAGTTGTAAATGAAATAATTAAAGTTAGGTGATGTAAAGTTAATTAGACTGTCCAGGGTGAGTTCAGATTTAGTGAAGCAACATATACCGCCCTTAGACCTAAAGTTAGGGTGAAATTGGTAGCTGGAGATGTGTGAGAAAAAGTAGGCTGGGGGATTGGGGCTTCTAGAAATTGGTGAATGGAATTAAAATTTGAAAGAAGTCCACGAATGTTCGCAAAGTAAATTGCGTCTACACTGACGAGCTGACACAGTTACTTGATGACAACCAGGAGAGCCCTGTGTTTGCAGCCCTACCCTGCCATGGGTGGTCATCTGATATACCACCATGTTTGCATTTAATATTGTAGATTCCATGATTTTGGGGTCTAGAATTGTTCATGCAATTTGAAGTGTTATGATGTGTGAAGAATTGTGTGTATGGAGAGGATAGTGAGTGTAGTGTTTATTTGGTATGATTATGTGTGTGTATTTATTGGGTTTTCCTGGAGCCCAAGTGTGTAGGAGGCAGAAAGGTTTGGTCCAGCAACCGTGGCCTGGGAGAGAAAATAGTACTGTACTAAGGAGTACATGAGTCTCCTGTTACCCCGGTGGTAGTACTGCCCTGGCTCGGGGCTGCCAACCTCTCCTACCTACAAAGTGTTACTGAGAGCCATTACAGGACAGATAATAATCTTGTGGGTTTCTCATTGCCAGGTGTGATTGCTTTGAGTGGTCTGCTGTATGTAGTGGGAGGGGACGACGGAAGCTCCAACCTTGCATCAGTAGAAGTGTATAGCCCCAAGACAGACACCTGGACTCTTCTCCCAGCACACATGGGAATCGGGCGATCCTACGCGGGTGTCGCCATCATAGACAAGCCGGGCTTCTGAGACGAGGCCCAGGGAGGGGCGGCTCCCGATGAAGGAGGAACAGCAGCAGAAGAAGATGGAGCTGAAGGGAGCAGGTGTGGTGAAGCCGGGGAACACTAAATTCTGCAATGGTGAAAAGTATATATTATAATGTATCACCATTTGCTTGTTATTGGCATTGATTGGGTAATGTTTTAGAGTATTGAGGAGGTGCTTCAGAATTATCAGTTAAGAAAAATCATACAATGCCATGTAAATATTTATGAGACCTAAACAACCAACGATGCTGAAGTTGTCAAATTTTAATATTGCACACATTGGATATCCAAGGAAGTATAATATAGAGTATATGTATACAAGGTTACAAAGCCATTCTGCCCCGGGAGAACATCAACAACAACAACAACAAGGTTACAATAATGTTTCCATAGAGTTGTAAGGGTGTGTGTCATGTACTTTACTACGGTACTCTATAACATTACCTATGATTGGCCATTTCCCCAAAGCACCACAGTTTGGCTCCTCCCGTCCCTTTCCCTGGTGGTAATGACAACAGGCCCCGGATATAAGGCTAATATATTTATCACTTCTCATAAACACAGCCATCGGATCACATACGGTACTTTTTATGGTAATGCATTGCACCAGTCTAAGAAACTATTTTAGGGGTCTTCAGGGGGATAATACCATGTGGGATATTGGAGGGTTATTGATTCCTCTATCTGTGAAAAAGATTATCTCAGTATTACCAATAAGGGATCTTTTTCATAACATGGTTTGGAGGAATCGGTATTCCTTTTATTCTGTCATATAGCATTTTCCCCATAACATATGGAACTGAGTGTAAGAATAATGTGATGAATAGAAGCATAAGCAAGTGTTATGTCACGGGTCTGCTATATTAATGATGAATAATGATATTGGTGCATCCCTTATATACAGTATATGAATATCTATACAGTGCATATATAAAAGATATATTCATGTTTTACCAGTATGTGACTTGGGTTATTCCTGGAACATTGGACGAATTGCGGATCTTTTAGTGTGAACAAATTAAAATCTTTTATGTTCATCAAAGAATGCAATAATAATTTCTGAAATTATTTGTCATCTTTAAGGTATACTAAAGTTGTAAGCTAATGGGCAAGGCTGTGATGCATTTTCTAAAAAGCCTGTTGCCTTACATGAATTAATATATGTAGTTATTTCAAGGGGTATATCATAAAGTTGACAAATTTGGAAAAAAATAACATTTAAATTGGGCATACATGATGAATTGTGTAAAAATTATCCATTAACAATTAACCTTATCTGTACTTGTTTCCAGGCCAAGGTATAGTGAAGGGTTATTCATTCATAGTTCAGACTGTAATTACTAAGGGTGGTATTACTAAACCTCTTCGTCGCTAAATTCATATTGCAAAATAATAGGAATTGAGCGACAAAGAAAACTTTTCGTTGAAGAGAAAGTTTAATAATACAAACCCAAGTCTAGTGTAACATAGAGTGGATCCGTTTGTTTGGGTAATATGGACAAGTATGTTACATTGACCTAACTTTATTTTTGGAGCCCCTTTGGTCGAATCCAGTGGTACCTGTATCTTAAAGTATGGTAAACAGACAGTTGTTTTTACTTTTACTTAAATTATTACTTTCATCAAATATATGTCACAGTCAGTACAAGTTTGTTAGTATAAATAATATAACAGTACTGTAATGTATATAGAAACTGTGTGAATCTTCATGTGAGCCCGAGTTAAATTGTTTTGTGAAATTTTGCCATAATGTTTGTCTAGTAGTGCAGTATTTGAGAATGACAAGGTTCATGACAAATCTCAACTTACATACAATACACTGATACATATGTACAGCACTTTCATAGATACCTGGTACATAGATTCATTGGTATCTTTAATCATGAGGTGATATAATTATAATCTTAAACGGACATTCGTATATTATGCTTTCGTTTTATGTGCCAGTTCATATCAGACATTATACCACAACTGCATAATATAGACTACATAGTTCAGTGGCAGCTTACAGTCCTGTAGCAGAAATATTCCTGCATCTTGTGTCTGCAATAGTAAGCTTAGTTAGTGTTTTATAATTCATTGTGGCATTGTCTTTAGAATGGGAAATTATGAGTCTCTCTGAGGTTTGATGATGATATCTGAGTTGCTTGTCATTCCATCATACAATTAATAGCTTGAGAGCCAGTGGTAGTACTGTTACAGTGTTGATAAGACTGGAGCTATTGATTCCTCTGTAATTCTCCAAGCAACAGACCTTCATTATTCTTTTAATCTGGTTCTGTTTCCTGGCATATTTTGGTGGAATCAAGACTCTCCAATTCACCAAAAGTATACCATCCCCTTGATTATATTTTGGATGGTAGAAGAGGATAAATGACGTACACTTATGTGTGGATACTTATATTAATACTGTACACACCACCACAAAGTACCAGAATTCCATGATCTTTTTTTATGTTACTACCCAAGTTGAAGAGATAAATAAGTGGTACAGAATTGTTGTCCATGACATTGGAATGACAATAAACTCATCCATCTAAAGACAATGCCTTAATTCCGTTGTTGGTGGACCTCATACTGTATTATTCACGTATCATTCCAGAAGTGTGAAATAGTTTTGTAAATGTACTGCAATGTCATAATTTGAGTTGAGGGGCTGCTAGGATTTAATTGTCATGGAAGAATCTGTTACTTCTAAATTTGGCAGCCCAATTATAACCCCTTAGGGAAAACCATGGTGAAAGCCTTTCATTAGCTGTACTACTGTATATTTGTATTGAAAATGTCTTGGTACATATTTTTAGTCTTTATATATATTTTTTGGGGGGAAACAAAAGAGGTGATAAAAGGGCTGAATGGTGGTTACATGCAAGGAACTAAAGAAAACCTTATTCATCAAAATAGTGTACTGTAGTTATTTCACTGTTATTTTATATAATTTAAATTTTATTGTCTAAACTCGGGAGTGAATTTATAAACTTTTTCTTGTTCAACTACGGGACCAAGCAAGAATAAGTAACACCTCATGCGTTGAAGGCTGGACTAATTTACCACAGATGTAGTTTATTGGATGCGTTGCTTGTGCTTGCAGGAAACTGTGAGTAAAATTCTATATCACTTTAGTACAAGGCTATAATATGTAAGGAAACTTCTGCCATACATCAGTAATCCTTTCAAAGCTTACTGTACATTTTAATACAATGATCATAGGAAAGAATATTAGTATACAGTAGCAATGCACTTGATGTAATCCAAGGGAAGATAACAAATTACCTATCAAATTTGTTTGTACAGCATTTGTTTACACTCCTGGTCATAAACTTTTAATATTCATTTCACCCCCCATTCCCTGCATTTGGTTCACTCCTTGATGTGTGGTGCATCATATTGGAGGGAATAGAGGGGAGAAGTGTGAGATAATAGGAGGCTGATATAACCTGACACACATTAAGGGACAAAGCAAATGCAGAGAAGCAAAACAGGATGAATGATTATACTGTATATGACCACAAATATATACACTTCTATCTGGCAGGCTGGGTGAAGTGTGCCGTACAATCAGTTCACTACCAACCAATCAACCCTTGTAATTTCATGTGTGTGTGTCTTGGTTATTCATTCATATCCATTCCTGTCAGATCTGTGGATCTTGGAACTCTACTGTTTCTGAGAACTGTACATACAGACTTGTTATACAACAGATGGTATATAAATTTTCACCTATTATATGTACAGTTGAGAATTAACAGTCAGTTTCCTGTACCATTCTTTTAAGGTTTATCCACCTCTCATACCAGCTTAAGTAAAGCAAATTATCCAATGTCAAAACGTAATGCCTGTGTTTTGTATTTGTTTCACTAAGTTATGTTTTACTATAATGTGAACATTTTAGTGTCAGTTAGTATATTGTATTTTAAAAGGAATTCTCATATGATGCATATCACATTATTTATTTTGTAAGATGTGTCTAGATCTAGGTATTATTGTCTTTAGTATTTTTTAACATTCATGTAATACATTATATTTATCAGTGATAACCAGAGTGTAAGGAAAGAAAGCAAGTCATGCTTACTGTACAGTAATTGTACCTTATAGTCTTTGCTGATGTAGCCTTGCTTTTGGTGTTTGAAAATATATAAGCAATTTTGATGACTGTACAAGGAGTGGCTGGACTGCAATAATATCTTTAATAGTATCTGTGCTAAGCTTTACTCTTGGAATTGTCAATGTGTCAAATACAGGTGTTGGTTTATGTTCATTTGTATACAGGTTTTGATAATATTTAACTCAAGCTTTAGGGATTACTGAATGACCACTATATGAAAATGCATACAGTAGTCCCTTGTTGCTTATAAAGTTAGGCTTTGTGTTGTGCAGTTATGGCTAAGTATTTGTGACCACTCTGATGTACTTCTATTACTTATGATAATCAAATCAGAAAGTCCACAATGCCATATGAACAAGTTAAATACATCAGAAAGGTTGTGACTACTTTGCTGCATCTGTACATCAAAACTGCATTTTACTGTTACTGTACCGTTACACCCGGACTAAACTGTGACGCCTGGCAGAAGAACTCCACAAAAGACACAGTAAAATACACCATCACCTAAAAACAAACCTGACTTGGCAAAGCATAGCAGCTCGACGAGAAAGGTACCCGCCTTATAAAAAAACGAACATTGAAGGTGATTGGTTTAGCAATGGCTTAGTAAGATAAAGATAATTGGATTTTTTGGTGAAGTGGAAAGTGACCTTGAATCAGTTGATGGTGGGTGTGACCTGCTGTGACATTATTGCCTATTTGAGTGAAAACTTTATAGAGAGACGTACTGTACTGTTGTGGGCAGTGAACTTTGTGAGTCACGTGTGTGCTAAGTTATGATACAGGGTAACACAAACCAATATGAACCCTTTTACCCTGTGATCAGATCAGTGCACACACACACATGTTCAAAAACTGTACTATGCTGTGATGGTGTCGGTGCATCCATGGAAATAATATCAGGCCAAAGTCATTATTTCATTCAAACAGATGCAATATTTTGTGTTTGGAAACGTATACATACCAGTATTCAGTTTGATTGACTCTACAAAATACTTGCATTTACCAAGTAGCATTTGAATTTAGAAAGAGTTGGAGCGGCGTTTTCCGCAACACCTTCGAATATTGTGCTTTGTTTATTAAAGGCCAAAGGGGGCATGTATTATGGGCAAATTGAAGTGTGTTGTTTATGTTAATTAAGGGGGTAATACACTTTTGGTACAATAGCCTTGATGCCCCAAAGTATGCCAGGATACAGGACCAGATGAACAAAAATAATGGTGGCCTGTTACTTGGAATACCTGTAGATAATTATTAGGAAAAGGCTGCTCCAGATTTACCAACAGTGTAATACCCACTTATTTTACCCCATGTGGCTGTTTCTATATGTCTCCCTTCCCATGTGTCACAGTTGCCCTTCAGTGACCTGGTGTGTGTATTTGTGTCTACTCATGCCTTTGTTTTTGTTTTTGTGTCTACTTTTTATGTTCCATATGCCAATTATCCTTTTATTTGTTCCTTTCCGTGTATTTTCTTAGTATCAAATGCCTTCTATGGCTTGGTATGAGCTTTTTGCATAATTGTATTTTTTTGAAGGGCTGCTGATTCCTTCAAACCATGCCAGGATACAAACTGTCACATCAATATATAAGTAGGACATTCATTTTGTTGCATAGTTTGGAGGATTCGGTGGCCCTACAATTCCCCATCACACATCGACCTCAAACAGCAACACCATCATCATCACAAAACCTTTAATGGACCCCTTGATGTAGTCAGAAAATTGGAGGTTAGCGAGTCCTTCAAACATTGCCATGAAATACCACACATACCGAAGGAGCCTGTTTTGTGACATAGGTAGGAGGAGACAGAAGCCACCAAGTTTCATACATGATTATAAGGTCCTTAAGGGGGTATAGTATGCTATTAGTACAGTACATTGAAGCACCCTGATTCCTTCCAAAGTATGTCTGGAAATAGGCCAATAAATAAATATAATGATGGTCTGTTGCTTGGAATAGTTTGGAGGAATCACTTGCTTCAGATTTTACAACAACAAAAATGCTGTATTCTGTACTCCCTTAATTAATGCCTGTGGTTTTGTAAGCTATGTATAGGTTTAAAGTAATGCATATTTGCTGGAAATAATCTGTGTTCGTGTTTCAAATTATCTGAAGCGAACAATTTTGAAATTATTTGTGTTTGTGTTTCAAAATATCATGAAGTGTATGATGATGAAATAATCTGTGTTCTTATTTCAAAATATCTGAAACTAACTATTTTGAAATGTAAAATAATCTGTGTTTGTGTTTCAAAATATCTGAAGTGTAAAAGTGGTGCAGCTACAATAGTTAGTTTCTTGTATATAATAATTATGTGATATAAATATAATCATATACTTGAAAAGCCACTTGGTCAATCAATTTAGCAGTACAGTATTATATTTGAGTGGCTTGGCTTCATTTTAACATGACTAGTGTATGTACATAGTCATTTGCCAGAACTACAAAACAGCTGTGATATCTTTCATAAGTTGGCATTTTTTTTATCAATATTTTATTAGTAATTTTTTTTTTTTTTTTTTTTTTTTGTAATGTGTTGCAGTCCAGGTGCATGGGTGGCTTATTTGGAATTTGTTATGGGCCTTAATGCAATACTGTAGTAGATTGTAACGTTAGCCTTGGTATGGTATGGGACAAAAAAGGAGGATTGAATCTCCTTGATTTATGGGGCAATACACTTTTTGTACATTGGAGCGCCTGGATTCCCCCAAAGTATGCTGGGACACAGGACCAGATTAACAAAGATAATGAGGGCCTGTTGTTGCTTGGAATCATTTTAGGAATACAGTATTGTGTATTTTTTTGTGGATTACATAATTTTTACTTATATAATCTATGAGAATATAATTCTAGTTTTTGTTTAAGGGGAAAAACACTTGATGGTAAATTTGAGCTACACTGAATCTTCAGAACAGTGTCATGAAACAGATCCCTTGTTAGTAACATTGGAGTGCTTCATATACTGGGATAGTTTGGTGGAATTTAGCATCCTTCCAATTTCCCCTTAATTAATCATCAGGAGGAGAAAAAAAATGTCAGTAACATCTTCCAATTTATTAATATTTCTAAAAACGTATATACGATACACTGTAATGGGCCGTATGATGTATGTGCAAGAATGTTATGTCTTTGATGATGGCATGGTATTAGTACGACGACTCTTGTGAATCTATGGGGTCATGATACCTCTACCACACCGTCTTATACACCATGAATGTTCTTTAATATGGCCCAATGCTTGAAGTCTGTTTTAGTCCTGCATCAATGGTGTATCTAAATCTTTACTCAAGGTGGATGTTTTGTGTTGGTAAATCTGCAGTAACTGATTCCTCCAAACTATTCCAAGCAACAGGGCACCATTATTTTTATCAATCTGGTCCTATTTATTGGCATACCTTGGAGGAATCAAGGCACTCCAATTTAACAAAAAAGAATTACCACCTTAAGGGGATAGTACTATAGAATGTTGGTGGTAAATCTGGAGCAACAACAACTACTGATTCCTCCAAACAATTCCAAGCAACAGGGCACCATTATTTTTGTCAATCTGGTCCCGTTTCCTGGCATACTTTATTGGAGGAATCAAGGCACTCCAATGTTGTACCAAGTAAATGCATACTATTCTCTTAATAATCAATCATTTCATATTTGTCATCCACTAAGCTAAGTAAGTTACTGTCCATACGAGTGCAAGTAAGTGAACCAGACACAATGGTTTAGTATTATTATTGTCCACATCTGAAAAGAATTGGAATAAAGTGTCCTTGAGTGAAGGTACATGTTTTATTGTATGTACAGTACTGTAATTCCCTCTTATAATTATTTCCTCGGCGTGAACCAGCAGTTCTGTCGCCTCACCTGCTTCACCGAGATGCACAGTGTTCATCGACTTGAGAAATATGCATGTTTTCTACACCTAATAATCTTGAGTCTATGAACATTGCTTGCCTCGGCGAAGCAAGTGAGGCGACAGGACTTTTGCCGCTGACTGTACTTCCAAACTTTGATTAAATTGTTAGCAAACTAATTCCCAAACAGGTGCAGTGAATAATAAGAGAAAAACTTCTTTGGTAAATTGGAGGTGTACTGAATCCTCCAAATTATTCCAGAAAACAAATCGCCTCAATGTCATCATGAACAGGGGATCTGTTTCATAGTCTGGAGAATTCAGCAGAGCTCCAATTATATACCGTCTAGAGTTTCTCCTCGAAATGACTGTACTGTACTAAGCAAAGGCGAGCCAAGTGGCTGGGTTTGAAATGAGAATCTTGTCCACAGCTTGCTGACTTATCCCACGGTCCAACATCTTGGGCACCACATTCTTCAGGATGTGACTGTACCCATGACCTCCATATGCCTCCTGCAGAACAAACACAGTGTGAGTTAGCCAGTACTGTACACCCTTCATATACTATACAATGAATAAATACTTTCATTCACCATTTCATTTTAAACTGCAATTTATTGAAGACCACCAAATGTTTTCCCAGGCTTTTGTTATTCATTCCCATAGGATGGATATGGGAAGGTAATTTTTTCAGTTGAACCTACCAGACGATGCATTGTGTGGATGTCGTGTGCGACCATTATCTTGTCTCCAAATCCGTTGTTCACCAGATGTTTGATACGAGCAATACGCTGGGCATCAGAGGGCATGTCTGTCGAGGCCTCCAGTTGGTAGTGTGACGTCTCAATGCCAAACAGGTCATACTGACAGTAGGTCCCCAGTGAGGCAAACTCCACCAACTGGTCTAGTTCATGGATGGTGCCTTTTGTAATAAAATGAAGGTGGTGTGTTAAGTCAATGCATGAATTGTACAATGAACATCAAGAGATGTAATGCGTATGATAAGTGGAAATACAAGTACCGGTAATAATATTTTGGTTCATCATGACAAAGTGAGTTTGAAAAATATAATGTTCTTGTAACTCATTTGGCATCATTATTCCTTCTACCCCCATTACCAATCGTTCAACCGTCTTTCTTTTCCTTCAATTTCTTTCGTGTTTACCGTCCCACCTCCCCATCACCTCCATCCTACAGGGTTCTTAAGACATAGAGCCATATGAAAGAACATTCATGGTGTTGATGATGGCATAGTACCGGTACGAAGGCTCTGTATTGTGTCTATGGAGTCGCATCAGTAACATGCCATTGTAAATACAGTACAGTAAAAGTCCCATAATCCAGAAGGCAGGGGGGGGGGTTTGATACTTCCGAACTACCTAAATTTCCGTGTAATCGAAAAATACCCCCCAAAATACATATAAAATACTTTTATTACTTTTAAATGCAGGTTTCTCTGTCACACATAATTTATGAGGTAGGGAAGGGGTGATGGGAGGATCGCAGCTGTTGCCAGGTCTGTTTGACAAAATTTCCCTTTTTGCCTCAAAAATTCCGTTTATTCTTCTGTTTCGTACTTCATCTGGTAGAAATTTCCCTAGTTACTCTTGAACAATCTTTATATAATTTCTCTGTGGACTTCAAAATTCCCTAAAACAGAAAAGATTCCCTGCACCTATTGCCAGGTAGGCTACAGGGAAATTTATCTATTTTAGGGAATTTTGTAGTCAACACAAGGAAATTATTTAAAGATGGTTCAAGAGCAAACAGGGAAATTTCTACCAGACGAAATATCAAAAAGGACTGTCAATGTTCAAGAGAAGAGTAAACAGGGAATTATTGAGGTAAAAAGATAAATTCTTTTGAAGTTGGAGAAATTTTGTGCATCAGACCTGGCAACACTGGCTGTCACATGTAATTTATGAGGGTGTGGTGGGATGATTGCAGCTGACACTCGTAAATTAATGTCTTATGAGGTCTATAATTCTTAGTGGTTTATTAGGAGCCATGATCAATATTATACACAACCACAACACTGATCGGCCAGACAGCTTGAGGAACTTCAACAACAACCACAACACTGAATTATATCCTGGGATTTTACTTTTTCAGATTTTTATTTGGGGGGAGGGGGGGGGGAAGGGATCCAGTAAGTATGGGTAAAATTGGTGGGCCCAAAAAGTTCCGGGGGAGCGAGCATTCCGAGGTATAGACCTCTGGATTAAGGGACTTTTACTGTACCATGAATGTTCTTGCATACGGTCCATAGGACAGTGTTGTTTCCTGCTCAAATCACTTCACTTTACCCATTATGACTATCACCATCACCACCAATTAACAAACTCACGGTCCAAGTGTCCCATCACCATCTTGGAGGAACTGCCGCCTGCCTCGGTGTAGATACGAAAGATTTCCTCCGGAGCATTGGGGTGTCGGCCGGGATGGAATGTCACCGGACACTTCAGAGTGGCTTGCACCTCACCTGCTGCCTGGATGGAACGCCTCTCAAACTCTGTTGACAAAATGATGAGGTCCAAGTGATGAAAAATGTTGACAAATGAAGACAGGTTTCCATTTATTTGATTCTGATGTTTGGGGTCTAAAATAAAGTACAGTATGTGTACAGTAGTAGAGTATACCTGAGCACACTCAAAGTTCTACTCAAGTGAAAATCCGCAGTGCGAGTTGGGTAACATACCATTGAGCGGCCATGAACATCCAACCTCTCCGATGGCACCACACTTGATGTTTGGAGCCTCAGCGCAGCCAACCGTCATCTCTGCTGTGATGTTCTTAGCCATTTCCTCCACAGACAGGCTAAGTGTCTCTTTCTTCTGGGTCATGTGCAGATAAAAGCCTGAAACAATTCAAACAAAACAAAATATGAATTAAAATATGCATTCAATTAAAGCTCCTCCTCATACACTGTTGTTGGTCCTTAATTACTATTGTAGGCTATGTTGATTATTAGAAAAATATATATTACCCATTTATTACAACAGTGGAAAACCTGGCCAGGATCTCTGTACTGTACCTGCACCAGCCACAATGTTAACACCATGCTTGAGTGAGAGTTCTTTGAGGAAGTTGGCGTTCCTGCCGAGTCCAATGTTACAGCAGTCGACGATGGTGCCTCCTCCATTCTTCTTATACTCACCCACCTCACCCATCATCGCCACTTTCACTTCGGGGCTGTTTATGCGCAGGTTGGGCTTGTGGCTGTATCTGGAAAAAAGGTAAACAAATGTGGGATAAGTTTATATGCAGATTAAATTAATTGGGTTTGTGGTTGTACCAGTTAATTATGTAAACAAATGAGATGTGTTTTATATGCAAGTTGGGTTTGTGGCTGTACTGTACGTACCTGCAAAAATTTTAACAAATGAGAAAGATTGCCTGCAGTATAAATTACGGACCATATGCAAGAACATTGGTGGCGTTGATGATGGTATGATAACAGCATGATGGCTCTGTATCATGTCTATGAAATAGTCCTACCGGTACCACACTATCATCAACACTACCGATGTTCTTGCATACGGCCCCAAGACCTACGTACGGGTTCTGCCTGATCCATCCAAGGTTTGGGAGGGCAAAGGCACAAGTCTCAAGGTGTTTCTCTTCCTTGCGTTGGACAGGAACATGAAACACATCAAACTCCATGTACAAGTGTTCATGGGTCATGGTTCGGCCCAAAGCACTTGCCTCCACCAACCCACACACTGAAACATATACAGTACATTTATATTTGACACTATAGTATTACTGTATATATACTGTATATATTTTACAGTATCGGTAGTGCTAGACAAATATAAAAAAATAAGACTAAAATAAAGAAAAATTGAGATGTTTGTGGATGATGGTTTGTCCCAGAGCACCCGGCCGCCTCCACTAATTAACCCACACACTACTGTACTATACAATATATATTATACTCTCAGGGTTTTATATAGGTATACAATTTTGTCTACATTTTATTTTTCATGGATTCTATAAATCATTATGAAAGATAATTAGGCCCAAATCACTGTTAAAGCAATGAAAAGGTAATCAATTGCTGTTAATTGTAGTAATAATCTATAACAATTATGAGTATGAAATACAACAAGTTCTTCAAATTATTTAAATTCAGTTGTCATTGGAGTGTTAACAATGTACTGTGTAACAATTAACATACAGTATTGTAATAATTATTATACGATGGTTATTCATGGAAAACTGCATTATAATTCAACCTAACCCAGGCTTTATGTGAGGTCATGCTACACTAAGTTTGACCTGACCTACACCTTGTTAAGTGATGTCATTTTATACAGAATTTGACCTGACCTATACCTTGTTATGTGGTCATGCTACTGTACAATGAGTTTGACCTGACCTACACCTGTTATGCGAGGTCATGTTATATTGATTTTTGTCTGACCTAAGCCTTGTTATGTGAGGTTATGTTACACTGAGCTTGACCTGACCTTCACCAAGTTAGGCGAGGTCATATGGACTCTACTTAGTTTAGGTTACATGTGGGTGTCTGGTGTAAAAACCACAGGAATATTTATTTTTTTATTACTGAACTCCTGCTGGTGATTCTAATATATGAGTCAATGATCTACTGACACTATTAAATAAATAAATTGTGAGCTATGAGGCAAAGACATACTGACAGTTAATAAATAAATTAAGTATAATGAGGAATATGTATGTGGACAGTGTTTGAACAGTGTTGGGTGGTATTCAAGAACATTCATGGTGAGTACGATGGTGTGGTACATCCGATGGCTCCATAGAAAGCCAATTGATGTGCTAAAGAACTAAGTAAGCAATTATTTATAATATTTCAAAACTCATTACAACAAGGAAAATTACCAGAAAGTTGGAAGCAAGCAAATATAGTTCCCATTATTTAAGAAAGAAAATAGACAAGACCCACTTAACTATAGACCAGTATCACTAACAATTGTAGTATGTAAAATTATGGAAAAAATTATAAGAAACAAATGGGTTGAACACCTGGATTGATTGATGGATGGATATTAGGCGCCGCAACATGGAGGTCCTATAGCGCCAGAAAAAAGGTGATAGAGAGGTGTGACAGCAAGCAGGAAGGAAATAAAAAGAAAAGAGGGACAGTTGAAGAACTGAAAGCTAATGACTGGGGCCGAAGGGGCGCTAAAACCCTGTAAGTATTGCCCACATTACTATAGGCAATATACCCCCTACGGGATGAAGCAGAGAAAGAAAGAGACTTGGGAGTAATAATAAAATAACACCAGAGGATCATACAAATGAAAAAGTGAGAAACATGTATGCATTGTTAGCAAATAATATATGAGAGTAGCCTTCACTTATATAAATGAAGAAATGGTCAAGAAAATAATAACATCCTTTATAAGGCCTACCTTAGAATATGTTGAAGTAGTATGGAACCCACAGTTAAAGAAACGTATCACTAAATTAGAAAAAGTACAAAGAACAGCAAATAGATGGCTACCAAGTCTAAGAGAACTAAGCTATGAAGAAAGACTAAAAAAATTAAATTTATCTAAACTACAAGAAAGACGAAAGAGGAGATATGATTATGCTGGTTTACAAATGTGTCACAGAAAAAGAAAAGATAGATATAGAAAACTATTATGTCAACAAGAAATACCTACAATGAGAGGACACAGTAAGAAATTAATTACAAGGAGATAAAGATGTACAGAAATATAGTTTTCCAAATAGAGTAATAGACGAATAGAATAAATCACCGCGAGAAGTGGTGTGTCAAAAACATACATAACTATAAAAGAAAAATGGTAATCGTGATTTAAAATACGAGACATTACGAGCTTGATTCAATCCTGTAAAGATACAAATATGTAAGAACAAATCGATAAGAACCATGCACGGATGTTCTTGCATACGACATTTTTGTGTGTTCATGTGTTGGTTCAGTTCAATGGTCGTGGTTCGAATCCCGTCAATAGTTATTCAGTCATTGGTTGGCCTTTTTAAATCTAGTTATTCAGTTTAACTTGACAATTTGTATCTCCAGTCCATGACAATAACCATAATATTACTGTAAACCGAAAAAAGCGCAGTTTCTCATCCATTATGTAACTAAATATTAAATTACATCAAGGATTTTACATTTAATTCAGTATAATTTACCCACTATATACCCATGTTTCTCATCCTTGCTATATACCTACTACGTAGGCCAACATGTGCAATAGCTCAATTAAGTGATAGAAAATAGACATAGGATTACAACGAGAAGAAACTAGGCTGCATTGTATCAACACCATTGTATTATACTAGGATTGACAACAATAATTCATTAATGTTTAGTATAACTTACCTGTTTGTACCTTGCCTGGCATTGTGAACTTCTTACTAACACTGTGCGACCTTCAAGAACTGACACACACACAGACAGACAAAACTTGTGCCCACAGTGGCCCCCAGCAACAGACTGTCACAAGGAATGTAGTCAATGTACTGAGCAGCCGCTTGTAGTTGTAGCCTTGCAACAAGTTTGGTTGGTTGGGGTCGTGACAGTTCATTTTCTTTCATCATTTATTATTAATTTATTATTTTGTTACAATGGATTGCCATGATTCCTCCAAAGTATGCCAGGAAACAGGACCAAATGAACAAAAATAATGGTGTTCTGTTACTTGGAATAGTATGGAGGAATTATTTTTAAAAAGGAATATATAGGGGATCGACTTGTCCAAATTCACCAACACGATCGATCTATAATATATTCTCCCCTGCAAGGCCTCTATGTTAATAATAGTTGTTATCTTTCTAAGCGAATACAAGGGCTCTTGGTTCCTCCAAATTATGCTATAAAACAAATTTCCACTAGTATACTTATGAACCATTATGTTTCCTGGCCTAATATAGAGGAAACAGTAGCCAATCATTCGCCTCAAGGCCGTACCGTATATCTCCCTCTTTTGATATCGTGCTTATCTTATTATTACAATCTTCCGTCAGGTTGTAGGTTTCCCATGGGTTATTTGTATAGCAGATAGATTAGTTTATAAATTTGTATAAAATAATCATTTATACCAAGCTGGTGAAACCAGCAATATCATAAGCATAATAATGTATATAGGCTGCAATTAAAATATTTTCTTATTATATACTATTGAATCGAGTTAAATATAGAAAGATCAGAGAGCAATATTTTTTGTGAATCTAAAGTTCATTCATAAAATATAACCGGTGTTTCATTATATCCGTTCTTATAACAAAAATATAATAAAAAAAATTGACAGTCCAATCAAGTTGTCCAACTCAGGACCTATGAAGTATTGCCTATAGTACTATTTCACTTAATTATCTTGTAATAGTATGTACCTGCTTTAATTCAAATCAAACTAATCACTCACTACTATGTCACTATTTTTATTTCATTCATAGTGAATATAAATATTATAGACATTGAACTGATTTGTTTTGACTGGGCGTGAGGGCCAAAGTTGCCAAATAGGATTTTTTTTCTCTAGACATGAAGAATTCGAGGCAGACGACTGCTTATAGTCTACATTATAGGCACTCATTTTTTTCCCCGCAGCATCCAAGAGTGGAATAATCTCCCATCTCACTTAGCCCCACTCTTGACACGTTTAGAAATAGGATCACCAATCATTACCTCCCGAATCCTAATCCTCAAACCCCCTTCACAATCCTCCCCACTGGATCCTTAAATCCCCGCACAACCTCGACATATTCTGCTGCCCCTGAACGGCCCTCTGCAGGACACACAACTTGAACTTGAACTTGAATGGGAAAATTATATAAAGACAGTTCAAGAGTAAATAGGGAAATTTCTACCATACCGAATATCAAGACTACAGTAAATATATGATTATCTTCAGGAGTAAACAGGGAATATTTGAGGTAAAAAAGGGAAATGTTGATGTTGAATCTGGGGAAATTTGGTGCATGAGACCTGCTGGCAACACTGTCTTGTGAGGGCGTCTGCTGCCTCGCCTCTATACTACAGTGCTACACTCACAATGCCATAAATTTACATCATTTACACCTTCAGTACACTTCGGCAGTAAGTAGGAGAGTATATTTCCCACGTGTCTACTTATATGTAATAAGAAAATATAAGTTATAAAGGTGTAACATAATATACCAGCCATTAATTAAGCATTTGACAACAACAGCTTCTCCATAATGCTAAGTGATATATATATGAGGTTAATATTGGTTTTGTGGTGTATTTAATGTATAGTATGGTGGTGATATACATTAATTTATGTCATAATTGAGGGCAAGATGTTTATATTAGTGTTAAACTGACTGTTGATGGTAATTCCATTGTTCTTCACTAACGTAAACGTTAACTTGATTCACAAATTTTGGTTACGTTTATAAGTGAGGAATCCCATGTTGGTGAATTGGAAGGCTACTTATTCCTCCATATTACGCCAGGAAGCAGACGACCCCAGTGTTGTAATAGGGGATCTGTTTCGTGGGATAATTTGGAGGAATCATTAAGTTATCAGTGAAACCTAATCAGATCTAAATATGTGGGTAATGAAGGTAGAAAAAACCGTACGCGATAACGGCAATTCTTTCAATATTTACTGAACATTGATGGTGTAAACGATGGTATGGTACTGGTACAATGATGGTTCAATTGTTTTACTATGGAGTCTTGGCACCGGTACCACTCCATCGTATGCACCACAAACAGTTTCTTGAATATGGCGCTATGTTCTTTTGTACTTTATAATATTAATTGGTAACTTACTTGACAAGAGTAATGGGACCCGGTTATGTAGTCAGTAAACTGGAGGTAAATAATTCCTTTAAATAATGCCATGAAACACAAACACCAATATGGAAGCAGCTTGTTTCGTGGCATAGTCAGGAGGAATCAGAAGCCTCCAATTCCCATACACAAACACAGTCCTTAAGAGCTACTGGGGTGGCTAATCCTCTGGTGGTTCGTATACAGAAATGAGTAACATAGTGCCGATTCCACAGTGGTTTGTTTTTAAGGTTTGCTAGCACCCTAACGAAAGAAACTGAACTGTGTAATGTTACATGACTTATGAGTGAATTAGTTTATGAATTTGATACTACCTGACAGATAGTGTGGCTATATACTGAGTTTGTTGTGGGATAAAGTAAAACTGACAAGTGTGGTTGGTTGGGGAGGATCATAACAAACCAAAGCCACCCATAGTCTTCATTATGTAGATATATAATAATGGATATACAGATGTTAGATAGGATATGTATGTTACATGTTTTATTTGTATGCTCTTTTCAGCTCCTTGTATCATCAGATGTAGTAAAGCAACTGTGTGATACAAAATGGACTCACAAGTAAATAAAATTATCTCAACAACGCAGGTCAGTGTCATCAATATGTTTTTCCTTTCATTTACTACCTTGATATTATTAAGTGGTACAGTGTGAAGGAATATTGTACTAAGGAGGTTGTATGATATAGTAATGAAACATTTGCAGCTTCAGATTCCTCCAAGCAACAATATTATCAACAGAACCTTTATTTAAGTCACTAAGAACATTTGTTAAGTTTCCTTGCATTGCTTTGACTTAGAGGAATCAGAAATCATCTAATGTACCAATAGTATATCACAACATTACCCCCCCCCCCCCATACACCAGGAATGCGAGAGTGCGGAGTCAACGTGCGGGGACTCCGGGGGCGAGGGAGGCTCCGCTGAGTGTCTCTTGCAGGACCTCCCCCCAACCCCAGGAGTGGCAGTGACCCCAGGGACCCCTAGTTTGACCCCAGCCATGACCCCTTCCCAGTCCCAACACACCGCCTCCACCACCGACCTCGACAAGAACACACCCAGTATTGACAACCTCCTCCAGCAAGGTTCGTCATCATTGTTAACAACAACCGGTCTTTATTGTATTTCTTCATATATTTTTGTCTTTTTACACAATACCCTCATCAACTGTCCTTTTCTTCTGTTTCATTCATGTTTGTTGTCTCTCCTTTATTACCTTCTCCCTTGTCCTGCAGGGTCTTCCAGGCCTAGGGCAGCCTTTTTTCATCCTCAGTTTAATTATACAATACCAATATATACTTTTAGTTTGATAAATATAATGCGTTTATACTTTACACATAAATTAAACAAGTGTGAATACCAGGAGACTGAAATAACTGTGTATTGACTAAACCTGAGTGTGTATGTCTCACTAATAACTATTTGTACCTATAGACGAGTACAAATTTAATAACTTAAAACTTATACAGTACATATCACATAAGTCCTTCTAAGCATGCAAACTAAGGTGACTTTAGGATTCTGTCATGGTTGGATGAGGCAGTTTTGATGTGATATTCTTATTGCATTTTTCTATCAGTGAAGTTTACTCTCTGCAGCAAGAAGAATGATGATCACTTATGTTATGTATGTACTTTATTTTCTTCTCAGATCTTGATTATAATTTATTTTCCCTGTTGTTTCTCTGTACTTTGGGTCTTCCACATTTTTCAAGTTTCAGTCTTTATAAGGCTGCCATAATCTTTAAACATTGTATGAGATGTCTGTATTTTCTTTTTGGTCTATAATTTAAAGCCTGGGTATAAATTTGGAAGCACCAGTTATGTAGAGAAACCATTATTGGTATTTCCCATTATTATATTTATGACCCAAGCAAACAGTAGCAAAACATCATAAACAAAAAATTAAGTTTCTTTTCATATGGTGTTTACATGCATGCACACTCATTCTGTGTACACTTCTATGAGAGGTGTGTTGTGAATGTGTGTAACTAATGGCATGCACTGGCAACAGAAGAGGGCAGTGGTAGCATGAGCAGCATTGAGGCAATTGGCAGTATACGGGCCAGACTCCTTCCTGGTGAAACCAACTCACGTGCCAGTATGAATAATCTTTTGGAGACCTCAAGCACAGCTTCTGGTAAATATATTTTTATTATAATTTTTTTTATATGGCATGTAGATTTTTGTGCCAGTTACCAGATGATGTAGACCAATTAAATCCAATTTGGAACAGTTAGCAGTAGTGTTTATCATGTCTTTGAGATGTCAAATTATGCATCTTGTAGCTCTATATTTTATATTGCATATTTACTGATGGTGTCTGTAAATTGATACAGTATTTTTTATCACTGACCAGGTAGAGTAGAAATGGTGAACATATTTTGAGGCAGTTTTCATTTGTACTGTCATGGGAGTCAAGGACCAAAAATTTTTACATATAATAAGCATGCTCTTTTTTTTTCATATATATAATATGAAGATTTGGTAAATTTTAATATCCATAGCAGGATATGTTTTACACACCCAACGTGATGTGCCAGCTTTATTCAGGATGTGCAATGGACACTTCCCCTTCATTTAATGGTCACTTTCTTTTCATTTTTATAGATAGTATTCACCGCAACAGTGCCATATTTGTGGAGGACACAGCTAACCTTGACACTGGTAGCGAGGGATGCAGAAGGAGTGAGGACAAGGAGTTAGAAGGACTGTCAACTTCAGGTGAAAATTTGATTTATAGGTGTTTCTTGATTTACAGCCTTTATGATAATGGGGTCGAGAGTTAAGGTACACGACTGAGCAGATGAAAGGGAAACACTGCCTCAACCATGTAAACTGTGGGTGTACTTAGAATCCTTATTTGTTTATCCTTCATGGTTATTTGTATATGATGAAGACTAGGCTACTCTATATCCCTCACCACACTTTGACTTAGAATGAAGTAGTATACCAAATATTTACACAAATATAAACACTGGAAAGGAAGATAAAACATGTATCTAAGGTCAGATTACTTTGAAAGGAAATCATTGCCTTTTCCCCAAGCTAAGAGAGGGATGCACTAGTGAGACAGAACAAGTGAGTCGACAAGCAATCATCCTGTTGCTGTTTATTCCAGGTCTAGTGAGAATGGTTGATCAAGATTTTTGTTTTCATGCAGGTGGGACAAAATCCAGCATAGAGAGTGAGTCGAGGGACAGCCAATCCTCCATCAGACCAACGACAGGAGGGAGCATTTCAGGAGAGAGAGGTGAAGGTGCAAGTGAGGACGGAGTGAGTGGAGGCGGCCAAGTGGTGTTCAGTGAGGAGATGCCGGAGGGACTCGACTCATACGTCACACTCACTGGGACCATCAAACGTGGAAAAAAGAAAGGACAGAGCATTGATGTCAAGGTTAGGTTTGGTTAGGTTAGGCTAGGAGCACTATGTATTGAAAGAAGGGACAAAACATTGATGTCAAGGTGAGGTTTGGTTTGGAGCAGTAAAGAACATTAAGCATTAAAAGAAGGGACATACGGTAGTATTGATGTCAAAGTGAGGTTAGATTAGACACAATAAAGATAATGAAGCAGTGTAAGGAGAAGATTCAGAGCATTGATGTCAAAATAAGGCTGGATTAGGAGCAATAAATGGGGACAGAGCCATTGAGGTTGAAACTGTTGAGACACTTCTGTTTGGGAAAGAGTCACATTACCATTGTTCCTTCTCATACTCAGGTGAATCTCTCTCGTGAGGAACTAGATGACCTGGAAGCCTCAATCACGCAGACAATGGGTCCAGACAAACCCAAGATCTGCTGTTCTCAGCGTTATGGTGCACACATCACCTTCCTCTCTCTGCTCTGTATGCCAATTGCCTTCCTGGTGTCAGCTGCTTATTCCTTCTACCTTGGCACACTCACTTGGTACAGGTAAGTCAAAGAGGTGCATTATATTTAAGGATCTGTATCTCATGTTGTCAGATTGGAGGGCTAGTGATTCCTCAAAACTTACCTGGGAAACAGACAGTGAATTAGTAATATTGAGGTAATCTAATTCCTGGCACAAGATGACAGGGTTGCCAACCTGTACCCAGGCAGTGTGACACATGCTAATGAGTTCTGTCACTGGCCTCAACATTTACAGACAAAGAATGTACCAATAGGTATGGGAGCTTATGAATAAGTTAAGCAAGTATGTCTGTCCACTGCTTTCCAATTTTAGTACATGGTACAGTACAATTTTTATATAGCTATGGTACTTATACTGGTGTGCTTTATGTTTGCAGCATATTAACAAGGGTAACTGAGGCTCGATGGGCTGCCAAAATGACGCTACCACCTCTACTCATCCTTCTCTACCCCTTCCTCATCCTCCTCTTCACTCTTGGCCTTGGAATCTTTGGAGCTCTTTCACAGGTACCGTACCATACACTTGTTTATTAAGCCTCAGTTGATGTGTTTCTGTCTTGCATTTCTGTTTTCTAATTTGTATGATAATTCTTCTACAGGTGTCTCTGTCACATAATGTGTGCTACTCTGAGATAATGTATTTCTATCCCTCATTTCTGTATTCTGATTTGTATACTACTCTTCTACAGGTTTCTCTATCATGACTGAGATTATATATTTCCTTTATCTGATTTCTGTATTCTGAATTTGGGATTTGTATGATACTTGCTTTACAGGTGTCTCTATCCTATGACACATGGTACTCTGAGATGAGTGACCCAGAGAAGGGCTTCTATGGATGGCTGTGTGCACTGCTGCAGGTGGAGGAGTGCGCCCCATATGAGACGGTGGTACTCATGACTGACCCTCAATCTGAACCCCCCCTCCCCACCAAGGTCAACGACGCCACTGTGTGAATCAGTGGACCATATTCAAAAACATTTGTGGTGCCAATGATGGTGTAGTAATGGTACGATGACTCTATAGACAAAAACCGAGCCATCACAACGGTACCACACCATCGTATACACCACAGATGTTCTTGCATACTGCCCAGTGAGTTGCCGACGAGGGTCCCAGGTAATTGCAGAGTGGGTGGGTTATCCTGCTGTAGAACTGAGGGGCAGCCATCCAAAGACGTCCAACCGCCTGTGAGTCCAGAATGGGTCATATGGTAAAATACTCATTGGCTAGATGATGATTGATACACTTGGTTCATAGACACTACATGGAAGTCATATTGATAATTTTTCATCACCTATATCATGTTTTATCTTATATGTCCATAGGGCTGTGAGTTTAACATGTACTACAGCTGCATCCACAGTTTAATGTACTGTAAACTAAGACCTCACTTGGATCATCTTCAAATCAGAATCTATTACATCTCCATTGTGTTAGTTTATACCATGATAGGGTTTGGAGTGTTTATATATGGAGATGTTTGACTACAATCATGTTGTTCTCACCCATAATCCAAGTGTAAATTTTCATAAAGAGTGTGGATGTCTGATGAAGCTGTAAGTCGGTTATTGATCCTAAGGAGAATAAGAAGTGGTATTTGTGGGATGAGTGTTTATATTGTGTGAAGCTGAATAAGTGAGGTATAATTAAGAAGGGCTTTGTATGAAGAAACGTATGTGAAAAAGTTCATATCAGCTAAGATTTATAGATGCAAAGATAGGATATAATTATTAGGTATGATAGCAAAGACAGCACCCATATGAAGTTTTTATACTAGTGTTTAGATCATCTTATCACTAATAACTTTAATGTATGAAGTTTTGATATGGATTGATCATTACCAAGCAGTAAGATGATAGAATAATAATGCTATATAAGCTATGTAATATTGAATGCATGTTTTATGAAGAGGATGAGACACCATGATAAGAAGTAGAATGTATTAGCATTCAAGTTAATTCCTCATTTTTGCAGTACTTAGAATTTTTGCATTATTTTACTAGGCATTGCAAATATTGATTTATTAGTCTGAAACTATGAATATTAAGTAAAATGATGTTCTGTCTATACAAATGAAAGTGCTAAGGGACTTGTGATGCTGTTGGCAAATTCAACTTTCCTCTGTCCCCCAAACTGTGTCAGGAAACAAACATCATAATTATACTCCATTGTTTTTAACCTGGAGAGAACATTCCTGGTCCCTTATTAAAATTCCTGTATTTTATCAGTAAATGTAGGGCAATGCAAAACAAGTTACATAAGATATTTACACAACTAGGTGCTTATCCCACTACAATGTTGTAAACCCATTGTGTATCAAAGTCTTATTATTCAAAAATCATTATACTTTGAAGGGAATTGGTGCATTTTCAGCCCGGATAAAATAATACTGTACACTATAGCCTACATTGAGTAATTTCTTGGTGTCGTTTGGTGTCGTCAGTCGCCTCCAATTTCCCAACAGCAACACAGGCCCAATATTGACGAAGCCTATCCACACCGAGCTGAAGAGAGGTAGCCAGCCTTATTGCTCAACTCTTAGAATCTTAGGTCTGTGGTAAACGTAATCCGTACATTCCTTTACCTTGAGTGTTCGCTGCTCAATGATACTCAACCGCCTAAGTTGACTTGCTTAGGTTTTTATTTTCAGTATTATGTGATAAATCTTTCTCTGTAGCTATTATATTCTGTTTTATTTATTTATTTATTACAATATTTTTTTTTATTATTTATTTATACTTTTTTGGTTTAGCCTTGGATCTGTCATTAATTATATTTAGTGTTCATTTCTTATTTTTTTTCTTTCCTTCCTTCGTTCATTGTTGGAGACAGTTCTGAGGGCTACACCAACTTTCACGATGGATCCCAATCCGTGTCAGAAACATACATACAGTAGGAAAAATCTTAGGTTCAGCAATGATGACAAAACCAGTGTGATTACTCCACTGATTTTGATAGGTAGCCAAGACAAATAAAGTTTGTTGTTGGTGGATACAGTATTGCCCTCAGAACTCTCCCCAGATATAAATGATCAGAGGCGGTATAACACTTTCTTCTCTCCATTGTGATATTATGCTTACCTCACACTTTTTGTACAGTCGGCAGCATAAGTTGCCTTCATTTCTACCTGCGTATGTATGAGCTATAGTGATGAAGTAACATAATTTGAATGCAGAGATGACATATACAGTATTTCTCATATGGGAAATTATATGTGTTATTAGAATAGAAACTGATTCAGAATGCAAGTATTTGGTCATATCAGCATTATTAAGTACATGAAATGGACGCGAATTTATGCTGCCAGCTGTACATTTCTGTCTTTGTTTCCTCATCATAGGTTTATTCATTGTGTTGGTAATGACCCATGTACACTACAGTGGCTTGGGGTGTCGTGTAAAGGACATATTGAAGTGTATTTTTATTTACTTTTATTGTGGCATTATTTTAAATTTTAACTGAATTCTACTCTGAATTACAGTGTTGGTAATTAATTTTACCTTTCCATATTATAATAGAAACAAGAGTATTATTTATGTCGATATAGTTATTACACAAGCTGGAGCTATTATTGTTTACAGTGTAAATATCACTTGGTGTATATATGTATAATTATTACTCATTTTTTCTATACAATTTACATTTGTTGCCAGTTCTCTTTGTTTTCATAGTTTTTATGTGCAGCTATTAACTCTTTAGTTTTTTTTGTTTTGTTTTTTCAATACAATCTTTATTTTGTTAATATTTATGTATTAAGTACAGTCACCTTGAAGTGTTTTGTTCCCCCTGAGTGTTGTCAGTCATTCCTCGGGTTCAAGTCTGAATCCCAATACAGTAATATCGTCTCTTTTTAATTCACAATAGTATTACACATTCCACTCAGCAGTACCGTACTAATACTAATAAATCTCAAAAATATATATCGAAGACTGGAATGGAAGATGGGCAATGCTAAATGGGAACAAGACACCTAAAGGCGACTGTACACACATCCCAATTTATGATATAGTGTGTATTTATGGTAGCAGTTTGTAATTGAACTGAGTTGTCCTAAGGAAGAGATGCCTGCCAAAAGAGAGATGCATATTTGTTATATAGTGTTAGGACTAGACTTTTTTATTTCTTTGGAAGGGAGAAATGCTTTATATGTAAGAGGAGCCACCATGCAGTGCAAATTGGATTGGCTATAGAAACTCATTAGAAACTTAGAGATGTAGATTTTTAGGATGCTGTTAGTTGCATAAGGTTTTAAGTTTATTGTGTCTGTAGAAAAGTGAACGACGGCCATTGTGATCTGATTGTCACCGGTAAACAGGATGGTGTTATTTCAAGTGAGGTCAAATGAAGATAACTGGAGGCTATGATCTACTCAAGACTGTGCCATGCAACAGACTTCCTCTGTATATGTGTACAGTACTGTTTTTTGACACAGCTTTGAAGAATCTGTAGCAACAATATGTAAAGAGGCAAAGTGGCAACCATCATTCAGGAGATAATACACATTTAGTACTGTACTGTACATTAGAGCACCTTGATTTCTCCAAAGTATGCCAGAAAACAGGATAATTAGATGAACAACTATAATGGTGACCTGTTGCTTGGAATAGATTGGAATATCGGTTGCTTCAGATTTACCAACACTGTACTTCCCTCTTAGGTGCTACTGTGGTGGCAGCTGAGTCACACAAGCAATATTTGACAGTGACAAATGAGTAAGCAATTTATATTATCTATTTGCAAACTAACTAATGGTTTTGTGGACATTTTTCATGTTGGACATTCTGGTTCAGTTAATACAGTAGTGAAAAAAATACTAGGAGAATATAGAAATGCAGGAATGTGATAGTGAGGAAAATTTCTTTTTTTCATTGGTTAACTCACGGACTTGCTGTGAATGGTGGTTGAGTTTCATTAGACTTTGTGGTTGATGTTCCTTGTTTGGATGATGTTCATGGTGCTCCCATCGCAGTAACCTCACTTGTTCAAAGGATGTGTCTGGGCAATGCATGTCACATTCTGCAAAATACTACAGAGGAATAAACAATTTATTTTAAAGTACCGTACTGTACCTATGTTTCATGACAGTAGTATACTATATTATGATTTACACAGTGCAGAATCCATAATTTGTATCTTGTTTTGATATAATTGTTAACATTGTTTACATTAGCAATATTTCAGTGCAGGAGACAATCATTTTACAGTATGCTTCAGAATAGCTTTTTTCAGTGCAGTAACCATCACATACACACACACACAATGTTTTCATGTAATATTCTTGGTATTTTACCAAGTAGTTTAGCCAAAAGTCTTTAGCTAAGTCTAGGTATGCTTTATTTACATTATAGCTTCAATAATTGTTTAGATGCTCAGGTCTTAAAGATTAATTTATGTTTACTTTACATAGCTGTGGTTCTTATATATACAGCATACAGTTGCCAACAGATGTCCAGGATACACCCAGTTAGCTGTTGCAATGATGTGTAGTTGGCAACAATATGAAGTGCAATATTATCTCTCAATTAGGTACCTTACATCATAGGTTGTAGACTTAACCATTACATCTTTTTTTACATTACTGTATTACAGTATCACAGACACTTTTTTTTTAGCATCATATGATCTACAGCCAACCCTCAAATATTTGAATACAGATAGTTGAATTTTGGTTTGTTATTGCTCTCAGGAACTTCATGAAGATGACCATTATTGTTATTACAGTCTATGTGTCAGAGCAATGGTGCAGATTGGACATCCATGGTGTTGGTGTGCTGGCAACTGTTTAATTTGGGTTAATCAGGGAAAGTATTTATATGATTGAGTGAGTTCTTCCCTCTTCCTCATGAGGCATCACCTCTCAGGCCTATCCAGCCAATATAGTTTGTAGTACATGTACTTCTCTTCCTTTATATTAACATGGTGAGGAAACAAGAAGCAGCTTATCCATTCACAGTTTACTCAGAAATGAAATTGTAAGCCTCTAATGTAATGTGTAAGGCATTGCTTCTCTTACGTATATATAGATGACAATGAATCTGGTGTCACAGTAATTTATATGGAAGTTAAACCATTCTTTGATTTACCATTGTTTCCTTCACAAACAGCTTGCAGAAGGATTATCTCTGTGGAGGTAGACCCTTGATAGGAAGCCTTTTTAACTACAGTACTGCGCTGTTTCTTCATCATGTGTGTTTCTTTGCTTTATGAATTTAGTGCCATAATTTGTGCTTCCTGGCAATAGGTAGGATATTATCAACTCACAACAACACTTGGTCGTCTATGCAGCATTAATATTTTTCCTACCGGTTTTATGCTAACATATTTAATACTTGTCACATAACACAGGCCCAACAGAGCACTACAGTATATTGTATGGTAATGAATGCCAGAAGTCTAGGGAAACAGTTGGTAGTTTTCAATGATGGAATAAGTGTGAAATACTGTACAGTGGTGGATACAAGTATTTATTTGCATTACATAAAGGGTCAACAGTATTCCACTAATTAATTTGATAGAACATTGGCAGGTATTAAACAACAGGGAACCAATACTGTGGTGTGCACCTCACTGGTTTAAAGCCTCATGTGGTTTGGTAAATAAACAGCTTCCCATTACAGTACAGTATATTATATAGGTGTAGGTGTAGTTGGTAGTAGAAGTTTTGTTGGGCCTCATCTCTATCTCCTTATCCCTATGTGGAACTGACTTGAAGCCTTGGGTGTGTTATTATGGGTGAATGGTGTTACTGAGAAGAGTCTAGGGACACAGGCAATACTAAGTAATACCATCTTATTTACTGTAGTCCTTTTAGTCGGAGAACAAAAATACTGTGGTTAGTTACCCTAGCATACTATACATTGTCTTCAGAGCTAAAATAGTGATACCATCTTGTTTACATTACATTACAGTAGTCCCTTTAGTCTGAAACAAAAAAAACTACTGTGGCCAGTCAGTCTGCCCTACCTTACTATATCATCTTTAGCATCAGAGCTCATGTGGTGGAGCAATCAATGTCTTCCAATTCAGAAAATGTTATAAATACCATGTGACTCTACATGCAAGAGTGTTCACTAAGTTCAACATCATAACAAGGATGCAACACAACTTTAGAAAGCTACGTGACAAGAAGCATGTTAGAGTGAGTGACATTTAGGACCTAAGGCATGAATATCAGTGGTGTTAAAGATGACATGTTACTGAAACCATGACTCCATAAAGAACAGTACAGAGCCATTGTACCAATACCATGCCATCATCAACACCATCAATGTTCTTGCCGACAACCCTTCCCTGTGACAACGGACCTTGTTCCTTTACTCAGAGTTTGTGCATTTCATTTTGGTGTACCTGTGTTTTAGCAATTTTTCATTATTGGCCACTAGAATTGTCGGCAATTTTATAGGGATTAATTAAGTCTGTCTTTATGTAGAAATTGTTTTGTATTGGAATTGATATTATGACCAAAGATTTAGCAGTTCTCCCAGTAATTATTATGTGATCATTATTGTAGTTTGTTTATGTCTTTTGAGAGGTTAGTCTGGTTTACCGAGTGCTGCATCCAACAGCAACCATCTTGTCTTAATGAAACCTAGGGAGCAATGTTGTGCTGTCACCGTTTTCTACATGCTGTACACTGTTGTAAACAATGTCACTCATTCCTAGAACTGTACTGTAGTGACAATCTGTATTTAGTGTGGAATGATGATAAACATGACCTTGCTAACAACTAACCTTTTGGAAAAGTTCAACAAGTGCTATATAATTATACAGTAGAGGTAATTTTCCACACACGTGCCGTTTTTGTGATTTTTCATACTCTGTGCTCACCGCAATATGCATATCACCTGTCTTGCCTCTAAGGGTGCTTATTAGGAATAGCAGAGTGGTAATGTGATACTCAAAGGGCGATACCATGTGTTTTTATATGTTCTATTTATTGGTTATTGAGTAAACTAGATACATACTGTGCGAAACTAATGTCTGACACACGGCAAGGCAAAACAGATGAAAACATTTGAAAAGTAGTACTGTAGTAACAACAACAATAATCCACCTGTTTTAACTGGTGTGGATTTTATCTGTACTAGTTTTTATCTGGAATGGGGTCTTTATGAAGCTTTTGTTTTTGCTCCAGGTATCCAGGTTCCATTGAATTGTCCATTTCCTTGACCTCTCTGCCCTGATACTACAATATTTCTGTTTGCATTATTGTACTGTATTGTGGGGTTTTCTTGCCATGATACCACTGCTTCTTTAGGTCAATGGCTAATATTAATGTCATACTGTACAAGAAAAATTCAAATGATTCAAAACTAAAGAACATAATAAATTGCAAATATATTGGCAAACTTTATGTAAAGGCTCCTACTCATATGGTGTTTTCATACAGTGGTTCTCTTGATATGACACAAACATAATACATAACCCTTGTCATTGAACACAGACTCACTCAGTGGATCAATTAGTCTGTGTGGTAATGGGTGAAGAATGGCTGAGAAAATATTTGTGGTTCTTAAAGGTAGGAATGACCCTTTACATTAAATACTGACTCAGTAGGTCAATTTGTCTGTATGGTTATATAGACTGATGGTCGAGAATATATTAGTTTCAGGCAGAGTGCAGGGTGTATGTTTTATTCGTGTTTTATCAAGGATTTACTGCATCTAAATTATAACCAACATCTTTTTTGAAGTGGTCCATTTTTATTGTACTGCACTAGGAATGCTGTCATGTTATTTCTCATAACTGGTGATATTCAGCCGTCACAAAGTACAAACATTGGATACTCTTTAATGATCAAGGTTAATGAGATGTGTGCATTGCTATATATTTTAGCAAGAGAAGGTCGTGCAGTTTCCCTTTAACATGAAATTGAAAAGCAGCTGATGCTAGATGAATCAATTCATGTGACCAGCAATTTAATACAGTATCTTACAGCTGCCTCTACATAAATAAACCATATGTATCGTAATTGTGTCCTTATAAGGATAAAAACACAAAGACGGATTAAGTACAGTTCTCCATACTTTTTTTTTTTTTTTTTTTTTTTTTTTTTTTTTTTTTTTTTTTTAGTAAAGGGGTTTGAAATGAAATGACAACAGTACCTTTTAGTACTGTACTGTATTTATAAAGAGAGAATGTTACACCTCGTCCATGTTGTGGTGATCAAACTGGAATATGCAGTGTGTACAGTACAGTACAGTAATGAGGGAAATGTGTAGTAGCTTCCCTCTGTTGTGATAATGCTAAAAATGATGATACTATAATAACACCATTAGTCACACCCTCTCCCAAGAAAAAAAACATAATTATACTGAATAGAATGTAGCTACTGAAGGTGCTCTTAACTCACGTGTAATTTGACGATCCTCAGTACATTCCTCTTGGTGCAAACATTACATGACACTTCAGACCACATGCAAGAAGAGTCCTGGGTTGGGTATTGATCGGTCTGGCACATTGGCTATACAGACAAAAATACAGCCATTGTACTGTCCGTCATTACATGGCTTATGAATTTCCTTGGATGCTATCTGTCTCCACCACCATTATAAGTAGCACTGCCAACTGCCAGAAGTCGAATACCACTTTAACTCAGCCTTGATCCATCTGCAGTCATACATGGTACGATCCATAGTCTTTTTACCCCCCAGGCTAAGGTTGAGGAAGGAAAGGTAAAACTAATGTAAAGTAGGGACAGAGTGTGGAAGTGAATTCACCAACCTTTACAGCACAGTATATATTTAAGCATATTGAAAGACAATCTATGTCCTCAAAACTTGTGAAAATATCTGATGAGAAACACCATTTGACCATTATCATCAGCACTGGATTTCCCTTTTTTCAATGGGCGGGGAGGCTCTTGTGTCAGTGCAGGAACCTCGACAGTACAGGGGTCCAGCTCTGAAGCTATTTGAGCCTTGTTAGAGAATGGGGTCCCCAACTTTCACTCCCCTCCCCCCCACCCCTGTATTGTAGGGGATACAAGGCTGACTGCACCTTAACATGAATGGTGGGTAATGGGGATGACACTTCCCTTCGCCAAAAAACATTTGACCACGAGATAGAAATGTCTTGAATTTAATTGTGGTTCATTAAATTTCAATATTCACTGGAGAAAAGTAAGGTAAAATTTTGTCTTACACTGTATGTGTCTATCTCTGTATAGTTATATGCTTCCCAATGATGATGTAACTGCTGGTTAATTTTATATATGAGCATAAATTATGAAGCATTAGTATTTTGTAAGCTGAGCATTTCCAACCTTGGCTGGACTTAAATTGTGGGGTAGAAAGACTGTGATTTATAGTTTTACATTTTGCTGTTCTGGAAGATTGTCCTTAATGATAATCTACCTTGTTGTCAACTCATAAAATATCCTTTATGGTACCTAAGAAGTTTTTTGGTGCATATTTACCATGCATACATTCTGTACATACGGTACATACATAAATATATACTACTATATTTACAAACACTAACACATACATACACACACACACACATTTACAAACTATGTGTATGGGTCTTTGATTATCCCCGTCAATGTGAAGTACTATAGTCGTGAACTGCCCCCCGTGTTCCATGTTAATCATATTGTGAACTGTACTCACAACATCTCACACTAACTTTTACACCATCCCTCATACATATGCATCTTATCAGTGTGTTTCATAAGCCTTATATAATTTTCCATGTACAGTATACTGTTGATTGTGTCTGTCGAGTCTAAACCAAAAATCTCTATATGAATTTTATATTATGGTTTCATCCAAGGTATGTCATGCCTGTGTTTACTGGTACTGTATGTAAAAAAATGCACAGGTGTTTGATAAATAACTACAGTAATTATGATTTTATTTACTGATCACTAATAAAGAACCAGTTTTATGACATAGCTTGGAGTAATCAGTAACCCCCCCCCCCCCCTGACTTTACCATCAAAAGTGTATTCCATATAAAGTTGCTTAATATCAGAGCTTGTTCTTTGACGTGTGGTGCGAAACTATCTCGGACGACTGTACAGTACGTTGTCATTGTGTTGGAGTGTTAAGGAGTTACTCTATTGTTGATAAAATAAAAGGTTATTGATTCCTCCAATCTATGCAAAGGAACAGTTCCCCTGCTAGTAATACTGAGATCATCTGTTTACTGGTATAGTTTTGGAGGAATCAGTAGTCCTCTAATTCATCAACAAGAGATTCTTCCCTAAATTGGTACAGTATATGTTGAAGCCAAGCATTTGTTTTTATCTCATGTAAACTGTAACCTTGTATATGAAACAGAATATTTAATGTTTGTATATAGGAACGAGATTATTACGTACAGTATATCATACTCTGCCATTTAATTTCTGAGTAACCACTTTACATGTTGGTCAGTATAGGTCTTACATTTGTTATACCGGAAGTTATTCTATATTTTTCTCCAAGTTAAGGAGTTTAGCTCTTGATGGTAATTATGGAGGGCTACCGATTCCTTCAAGCTGTGCGACAAAGCAGAACTCATTGACAATATTAAGGTCATCTGTTTTTGGCATAGGATGAACGAATCGCAAGCCCTCTACTATATCAACAAGAGATTCTCCTTGTATGTGAATTTTGTATATGTATATATTTTCTTTATCTCAGGATTTTTTGTACTGTATGTACTTTATAAGGGTTTGTGAAACTAATGAGGCACAAGAAAAAGCTTTACTCGTTCATTTATTTTGTTGTGTAGTGTTACCGTCTTTCAGTGTGCTATTGTGTTTGTAAGTCCGTACTGCTCTTGGGGTCTAAAACACACACACACACACACACATGGACATTCAATCACAAACACACACACACAAACACACAAATGATGCCCACAGTTGGTAATTCCATAAAAATTTCCTTCAGATCATTCATTGCAACTTGAGATGTATACTGTACAGACTTTTGACCTCAAGTGTACAGTACATGTATTAATTTGTCTTATACAGCTGGACACAAACATCTGGTTGCCTCTGCTACATTTTTCTCAGTGCATAGACCTTGATAGACAGATGTAATTGTTTTCCTTCTATAGTCTTCCACTTTGTTACTAATTTTCCTTTTTCCTTCATGGTTCATGCTCGTTTCTAGTATGTTTCCTGTCTTATGAGGGTCTAATAAGAGATAACCAAATTTTTCTTTCTCTTTTCTCTTCTCTCTCTCAAAGTAACAGATATTCATTTATTTATACAGGCAAATTCATCGTTCACTGTTATAACCAAATTATTCTTTCTCTCTTCTCTTCTCTCTCAAAGTAACAGACAGTCATTTATTTATAAAGGCAAATCTACCATTCACTGATATGTTGGATTCACCACATCAATAATGAAGGTCCAAGCATTGAGAAAAATACAGGTTAGTCAAGGCAACTGGATATTTGTGGACGACATCACTTCCACGAATTGTTTCTCAGATAAGATAGCGGCCAAACACACATACATACCCTTACATAGCTAAGAGAATATATGCTTTTATTTTAGTACTACAGTGTTCTTTTTCACAGTGTACAATATTATATAGAAAGTGGGCATATGTATTTAATCTGTGGTATATTAGTACAGCTATAGGAAAGTACTGTAGGTTATATTTTTGTTTATTTTGTTTGTTAGAACTAGTCAAGCAAAACGTCTGAATACGTGGCGGAAACGGAAAGGAACGGTGATTGAGCGAGAAAAGTGACTTATAGGGATAGTGGTGTACCCCAATGACTTCTGTAATAGCCAAGCAAAAGAGAGCAAACTGCATACAGTAATTATAAATGTTAAAAGAAATAATAATAATAGTAACCCTCTTGTGTATGGTCAACTCATATGTACAGCAGACTTTTGTTACATGGAGTGCCATGATTCCTCCAAAGTATGCCAGAAAATAGGACCATATAAAAAAAATATAATGGTGTTCTGTTGCTTGGTATAGTTTGGAGGAATCAGTTGCTCCAGATTTACCAACACTACTTCCACCTTAACACTCTTGAAACTGGATATTCTCAGCTTCTGGGGATCTGAACACTGCAACACTACAGGCTACAACAACATTGACACTCAACTTTAGGCAACAATCCCAGAAGAGTGCTGTATGTGACCTCTGTCTCTCTACCTCTTTCATATACTGTATTTTAGTTGGTATAGTTTATACTGTATGTGGTTTTCTTCTGTAAATATTGTTTGTTTGGATATTGCTTTTTTCTTTCTACAGATACTATAGGCATCTTGTATTTTCACCTTACACATATCTGAGTTCAATGAAATATATGTGAAACACCAAAACACAAATTGAAAGATATACTTAGTACAGTACGCACAAGTTGACCATGAGCAAGAGGATTACCTGTGATAATGTTGGCATATTGTAGCCTGTGGATTCCTTCAAACTATAATACCACAAAACTGACCCACTCAGGTTCTGCATTGTAGTATGGATTGGAGGAATCTGTAGTTTCCAATTGATAATCTGTATATCAGGTCATTTTATTGATAGATGTTCAGAGCAGACATAGATAAGTAATAGAGGTGCAAGATGGTGTTAGCAAATTGAACGTGTGTGTGTTATTGACCCACAGTCTGACCATGTGCTGGACTCGTATCACCAGCTTATACCTTCTCAGAATGAGCTTAGAGCTTGTAGCATTTGATCTCTTGGTAAGGCTGGGGCCTCTCACACACCACATACCCCAACCCCAAGTTCCAGGGGGACAGTAACTGCTCACTCGTCTGTAAAAATCCTTCATCCTTGAATGGGCTAAGAACCTTAGCCTGCCGAGTGGCGGGTGAGGATGATAAACACTGAGCTAGGATACGAGTATTTCACATTTTATGATCTTATGTAATTTCAGTGTTACAAAGAAATCTAGTTTATTTCACAACCCATTAACCAAAAAGTTACCTATTTTTGTATTTTTTTAATAACTTTTAGCACAGTGTTAATGAGGTCTTACCTTGTGATGTACTGTTTAGAGATTCTCCATTAGCTACTTAGGTTAACAATACAGTACTTGACTTGTAAAATACAGAAATACTTATTTTAGCAGTGTATAGTCACAAGCTGTAATTTCTGACCACTCGATAAAAGAAAAAAAGGAGAATGACAAGCTGTCATTTTTGTACACTTTTTCTCTTTGAGTGGGTAGAAACTATAGCAGGCAATTGTATGGTTTACCACACTTCCACAAGCCACCAACAGTCCTCTTTCCATCACAATTTATACAGTGGGTATTAACTCATAATTACCAACCTCACATATCTGCTACAGTTGTAAGTACAGTACAGTACTGTACTTTAAATCCATTATGTGTTGATACTCCTAAGACTCACAACTTATTAAGAAATAAATATGATACTGATGGTATGGTACTGTATATGGGTGGAAGTGTCAGGGGAAACTGTGCATTAATGTGAAAATAATCTGTCTGCTCTGTCTGTCAACATTTAGATAACAAATGTGTTACATGAGGTCTGTCATTGTAGTTAAGAATGTGTTCCCTATGTGGTAGCGTTCCCCCTCCCTTCCTTTTTTAGAGGTCAGCCTGGCCTCTGCCACAGGACACATCCAGCCAGAAACTAGACTCACGTGGATATAGCATATAAAAGCTCAAGTACAGTAGACACACAACACCATCTGATTTAGGTTGGTTTAATTGTGAGTATTCTCTTTGATATCTAACACTTCATGCTTCTCTTCCTCTCCTCTGAATTTCTTTGTTATTATTTAATTGGTATTTAGTGCTATTATGGTCGTAGTCACTCAACACAATATCAATAATTGTCTTGTTTTACGTGGAAAGCTAAGCGTATGGTATTGAATGAGGAGGAATAGGGCTAACAGGGATATAGGAAGAAATGGGATGTACACACATTTACCAGATTCAGTGTGTGATATATTGTACTGTACAGTAGCCAATGTAAGTTGAGTTTCTGGCAGAGTGTCTACTAGCGGCAGTCTCCAAGGCTGTACATGAATGAAACGGTTAGATTAGCACAGGTATCCAAAGCAGTAGCTAGCTAAACTTATTATTAATACTCTTATGAACATGTATATCCTTTTATATCCTTACTTTTTGTACTACTTTTTAAGATAAAGGAATAGGAGTATGGACCGATTTGTTTTATTGTTTACAATCAAACAGTTTATATATGTAATACAACAATAATGACAATTACTTTGGTTCTAGTGAAAAGTAATAGGAAAGCGAGAACGCCACCAAGGTATTTGAATACTCAGTGTGATCCATATTGAATAAATTATACATAGCAAAGTTAGAGCTACAGGAAGAACAACTGATAAAACAATACCCTAGTCACAAAAGAGAGTAGAAAACCAGATGGACAAGATAAAAAGATTCATGGTACAGTATTGTTGTAGAATGGAGTAGGTAGCAAGGGAGAGATGACTACTAACTGAAACACTTCACAAGGCCAGCACTGCATTCTCACTTTCAACAGGCCAAAATTTATATCTTTACTGGACCTTTGTGGGGAAGGGCAATATCCTTCTGCAATGTCAAAGGTAGAAGTGGTAAAACACACTGCAAAAATTTCACAAGAGCAAGTTGGAATGGGCTAAATGGGGAAACTAGGAGTGACCTTCCTTCCTTACAGTGCAGTTATTATGGATAATGAAAAACAAGACCCATTTAATTACAGTACAATTTTTACTGTTTATCACTTGGGTGGATGACATTATCTTTTTTTTCCCACAACACATTAGTGAATAATCCACCAGGAATTCGACAAGAATTTTAAAATAAGTTCTATTAATCTTCTAATAATTCACTGTGAAACACATTCATCATTTCCAAGGCTAAGTACAGTACAGCATACCATTAGACAATACTTGTTTCTTTTGGTACAACTATAGCCCAATTTAACCGTTCTTAATCACATTAAGCAATGCATACCAGGTATTTAACAGACAATAACATCATAAAACAACAAAACATAACAATCTCTATTATAATCAAAGCATTCCAGATTATCAGTGCTACTTAAATCACATAACTTCTCATGTAGGTAAATTATCATAATGACACATTATTGGTTCTGATTTTGCATTACAACCAATACCCTTTTTTTTCTTAAGCAACACAATACTGTATAAGAGTACTCTGGCACCAGTGCATGTGTTTTCCTCTACTTACATGTTTAGACCCCACAATAGATCCCAAGTATGACACAGAGCCACAAAATGGCAAAAAAAGTCATTTTTAGGGAACATCGCACAAGGAGGAGCTCTCTACTAACAACATATTTTCTTTTCAGGGCTAAGTTTTCAATCAAAGGCTCCTCCTCCTCATGTGGTGTTTCCTAACAATCAATTAATTGTCAATGTAAGTCTTATCCATGGCTGTAGAGTTGGTGAACCTCTCACATGACTCAAAGCATACCATACTTTCACTAAGGAGGAAAATATTAGTAATGTTAATGAGACCATTTAGTATCATGGAACTCCACTAATTAGGAAAAGTTTATATCAGATTTAAGATAGTTGGATGCCAAAGAATTGAAAAAAAAAAAAAAACTATTCTTCATATCCAAGCTTCAGTAAAGATCACATCACCAAGGAAATTTGCATTGGAAACAGTTTTCAAAATATCAACATCTTAAACCCTAAAAATAAAGTGAGTGAGAGACCATAATCACACCAGGTCAAGAATAAATACTTTCTGGATAGAGTGGTTCAGCCTTTACTATAATGAAGTAACATGGCTAAATATTGATAGTGGAATTTTTTTTACAGAGCACCACAAGCTACAGTGTTCACTTAGAATATCATGGCATCCATCTTGCAAGAGTTTTTTGTTTTATCATATGTTACTGAAGGCCTCAACAATGAAAGTAACAAAGAATATTCCATAAGGCTTTTATTTGAAAGTAACGTTTAAAACTAATATTAAGTTAGAATAATAATGCCTCGGCGATCTAGGAACTTTATATAGACAAACCAGGAAAACTCAATAATAAAAGAGTTGACTGTCAAACCAAAATATCAAGAAATATTAGAACCAAACTAATGTATGATTAAATCATATAAAACCGCAATGAAAAATGTAAGTTAGGAATTTTAGCTGCTATAATTTTTCCTTCTTACTAAATACAATTATAAAAGAAATATCCCTACTGGTTATGGTTTTGCCACAGCACAAAGCTAGATATATAGATAGGTTGACTGATAGAAAGAAAACATTAGAGCATTTACCTGTAATTGAGTACTGTACCAAAAATTCATTTTGCTGAAATACTGAACTAAGCAACCAGTACAAAAATGAACTATGTAACATGTTGTTTGCTCCCTCAGGCATTTCTGAGTACAGTGCACTACAAGTCTTTCCATCATTTAGCATCTCGCCTCTCTTTACAAATTCATCTCATCTTAGTTATACAGTATATGTATTTGTACTTGAAAATATAACAATTGCTAAGTAGTTTCTTTATCTTGAGGCAAACTGTGTCAATACTTCTGAGATTTGTTTCACTTTGTGGGGGAATATAATGCACTCTATTAACATGTATCTTACTGTATGTTTGAGGAGCTCAGAGTATGTCGGCAAATTGTAGGCCATTGATTCCTCCAAACCATGCCACTAAAGATTTTGCTTTATAGTACAGTTTGGAAGACTTTACAGCCCTCAACCAGCCAACATTACTGAGTTACTGTATGGTACCTAGGATGCTGACTCTCTTAGTCCTTGCTGGGTCCATCTGTATTTTGCTTCTTTTTATTACCCTGTAGGGAATAAAGAAACAATGTGAGTACAGTACACTATAATCCAAAGCTAATTTTGCTGATAGTTAATACCCATGACCAATGCACTATTATAGAGGCAAGCCATGATCCATAATGATCTTCACCAAAAATATGGCCTCCTGAGTAACAGTTTTGTGGCTGTTGTCTTTACTTACCATCTTCTTGAGGTCAAGTGTGAGCTGGTTAACCTTGGAGCGTTCTTGTTCCACTTGGCCAGACAAGTTGAGGACCTCCTGGGTGAGTTCTTCCCTCACTTTACTCATCTTGTCCAGCTCCACCACAAGTTCCGCCTTACTCTTCATTTCCGCTGAGCATATCACCTGCAGGTCAGGTGAGTATTAAGTATACCTTCATCTTTACTCTCCTACTTCCTTTTTTTTAAGGGGACTACCATAATTCTAAAGTAGTCTACTTGTCACAACAATACATAACAAAATACCAGACCTTACCTCACACAGCTTCTTATTCCTACTCTTGACTGACTTGAGCTCAGTCTTGAGACAGTCCACCTCTAATCTGAGGGCCTGGATCTCAAAGTCCCTCTTCTCCAGGTCGGCCTCGTACTGGCTGACTTTAATCTCCTGGTTGTACTGTAAGAGATGGACCACAAGCTTAAACATTTGCTGTGTAATAATCATCAGTCATTATCACCATTATTAAGGAAGAAGTACAATGTTGACAAATCTGGAGCAACTGATTTCTCCAAGCTATTCCAAGCAACAGAACACCATTATTTTTTATCATCTGGTCCCGTTTCCTGGCATATTTTGAAGAAATCTTGACACTCCGATGTAACAAGTGAATTACCCGCATAACCTCATGATAATAATAATAATAATAGTTGTCATAATTTTCAGTACAGTAGTTTAATAATGTGTTGCCAAGCATAAAGAATCCAACCTGTCCAGCTGTGGCTTTGTAGTTCTCATGTCGGGTCTCCCTCTCTAGTGTCTTGCGGGCGGCCTCTTTAATGTTGTCAAAGAACTTCTCACCTTCTGGGTTTGCTTCCCCAGTTACAGCTACTTTTTCAGGCACCGTTGGTTCTGCTTTCCCTGTCATCTAAGAAAAATGTGAAAACTTCATTAATTATACCTGAGAACAAGATTATTATACTGGTGGTCAGCTGTATTATCAGATTATCTATAGTTGAAGCTAAATTTTCCTATCTAATTGGCAGATCCACAGTTCTAAATTCATCAGTCACAAAGTCTGGCCAATCAGGTTACCTATACCAAGACCTGAAAGCAGATCAGGACCTTCTTTAACCAACCTGTAATTAGTTCCAAAATCCAGTTGCCAAATTTGGTCATTTCTGAGTTCAAATTACCACTTTCCTATCACATAAACTAACCTAGTGAGCTGGATACGAGAAATTTTAAATTTACTGTAAAAATCTTAAAATTTATTTGTCCCCTTCAAATATAGCACTATTTGTGCTATAAAAATTATAGCTAAGCTATGTCTTTCAGATGCTTGATATAATACACCATTCATTACCTGATCTGGCCGGAGACTGTTGAATTGATCTAAGCTCATTTTAACAGGTTTATCTTTCTTCTTTTTAACTTTTCCTCCCTTAGGGTCATCGTGATGATCTTTTTTCATCTGTGCATAGAAGTCTTTTTTTTCCTCAAAATCAAGTTTAGACAACATGAGCGCCTCTTGGAGAGCTTCTTCATTTGTACTTCGCACATACTAAAACATAATAAAAACTATATTATTAATGGATAATCTACTGTACTGTACTTATAATCCATATACACCACCATTGGTTTGATAAGAATGTAATCAATACACTTAGTACTCCCTGGTCCAGTGGTACAGTTGCCTCCAAAAATTTTGAGACACTACCTGCTAGAGTCTATCAGGTAGTGTCTCGAAATATTTGGAGGCAACTGTACACTCGTGATACATAATTTCTGACCAGAGTGTGAGGAGCAGAAAGCTTTGAATTGCCTGGTATGGTTCATTTCCCCACCCAGTACACCTATTGAGGCTGAGTTCAAATGCTGGGTATGTGTGGTGCCTGTCATTCATCTCTGGTCAGGGATTATGTATGACGAGTGTACCATACATAATGATAAAATATATACAGTATACTGGTACAGTATATGAAAAATTGTAACCCAGTTCCCAAACACCCGTCCAACACTCCATCTCTCACCTCATTGTCCCTCCGTTTCCAATCGTCGTCAACATTTGGACCAAGACGTCCATTCGTTTTGGCCGGTGAGCCTCCTTTCTCGCCGTTTTCTCCCTTGGCTAGTTTCTTTTTAGCCTTGTTTTTATTGGATCCAAATGCTAAGGCTTGGAGCTGTAGATAAATAAAAATAACTTTTGATCTGTCACACATAACCGGTCATTACCATGGTACAATAAACAATTAAAAAGACTACACAGAAACAAGGTCAAAGCATACAACAGAGCAAAACGATATAACGATACAGAACACTGGTTAGAATACAAAAATATACAGAAAACACTACAGAAAGAAACTAAATACACATCCACTTTCCTCACAGACAACACACAAAACCACAAAAAATTCTTCGGCTTTTTTAAAGCACGCAAACAAGACTCGACCGGTATTACAACATTACTACTGTACACAACAATTCCTTGGTTACACACCCACAAGACAAACCCTTAACACACAATTCCAGTCTGTTTTCACCCATGAACATCAACACTTACCAGACATGCCAACACCATCACACCCACCTAACCCTCCCATTCATATAAACACCCAAGGAATTGAGAAACTTTTATCTGAGGTAGACATACACAAAGCGACTGGACCAGACAATATACCCTGCAGGATATTGAGGACTAATGCTAACGTTCTTGCCCCTGTCCTGCAGGTTATATTCTCACAGACTTTACAGACCGGTGAACTCCCTCAAGACTGGCTTTTGGCAAATGTGACCCCAATTTTTAAATCCGGAGACAGAACCCTTCCCATTAATTATAGACCAATTTCTCTTACCTCAGTCCCCTGCAAAATTTTAGAACATATAATTCATAGACATATAATGGACCATTTTGATAGGCAAAACATACTGACTGACAATCAACACGGTTTTCGGCCAAAACGCTCGTGTGAGACGCAGCTACTGGTAACTACTCATGACATCTTGCAGTCACTCAATGACACAAAAATTAGACAAGTTGACGCCATAGTATTAGACTTTGCCAAAGCCTTCGACAAAGACCCTCCACAAAGACTACTACACAAGTAAGAATTCTATGGCATACAGGGACAACTTCTTCACTGGATTAGAACGTTCTTGACTACCAGAAAGCAACGCGTAGTTCTTGACGGTAGTCGGTCTCCACCTGTTCCTGTGACCTCTGGGGTACCCCAGGGCACTGTCCTGGGCCCCCTTCTCTTCCTTTCATACATTAATGACCTCCCACTCTCACTTTCCTCTACCTCTAGACTCTTTGCTGACGATAGCTTAGTTTACAGACCAATTAAAGATAGGAATGACTGCCTTCGACTACAGGACGACCTAACTGCACTTGAAGACTGGGAAATCAAGTGGCAGATGACATTTAGACCAGACAAATGCCATCACATCTGTTTAACCCGTGCCCATAATCCCATTCCATATACATACCAACTACACAACACCAACCTCAACACAGTCCCTTCCCACATATACTTGGGCGTCCACATCTCAGCGGACATGAGGTGGAACACACACATAGGTAGCATCAAGGCCAAAGCCAGTAGGGTCCTGGGGTTCTTGCCCAGGAACCTCAGCAGGTGTAACACAGATATCAAAATTATTGTGTACAATACAATCGTTCGGCCACATTTAGAGTATTGCGACACTGTCTGGGACCCACACACTTACAATAATATCAATAAATTAGAGTCCATACAAAATAAAACTGCAAGATGGGCCAGACGTGATTACAGACACACTACATCAGTCACTTTGCTTAAACAAGACACAAAACTAGACCCATTGGCAACACGATGACAGATACACAGACAACAGATGATATACAAAATCACAAACAAGTAAGTTGACATAGACAAAGACACATATCTACACTCTACAAGTATACGGTCCACTAGTGGCAGCTACAACCTAAAATACCATACATACCAGACAAGCACAGATATATTTAGGCACTCAATCTTTCCCCATAGCATCCAAGAGTGGAATCATCTCCCATCTCATATAGTTAATAGCCCCACTCTTGACACGTTTAGAAATAGGATCACCAATCATTACCTCCTCAATCCTAATCCTCAACCCACAGTCCCTGACCCGATCCACCCTCATCCTAATCCTACCCTGGATCCCTAAATCCCCCGCACAACCCCCACATATTATACTGCCCATGAGCAGCCCTCAGCGGGACCTTAAACTTGAACTTGATCCTTCATTTCCTAACTCCCAAGCATAGGGCCTACCGGTATGTAAATTCAGTATAATTTTTTTTGAAAGATAAGATATGGTCTTGTAAAATACATAATTAAGTTAAAATAGGAAAACAGGTATGGTTCTTAATTAATCAACTCTACCCCAGCTTGCCATTACAGTCTATAACAATGTACAGTCACATCACATAATCCTTGACCTTGGTCTGTGTTTAATGAATGACAAGTGATAAATGAATGAATGCCAAGTGTTTAATGAATGACAAGTGTTTAATGAAGGACAAATGTTACGGAAAAGTTAAAGGAATAAGTGTAAACTTACCGGTACGTTAAATGAATGACAGGTGCTAACTAAATGAATGACAAGTGTCAAATGAATGACAGGTGTTAAATGTATGACAAGTGTTAATTATATCCTGTTGGTGTAAAATATTTCAAGTCAATTGTACATTTCTAAAGTAATAAAAATTGCTACCCACTGAATTGTCGTCAGCAGCGGCCGTTTTCTTCTTCTTGTTATTGGTCTTATTTTGAGGTTTTTTATTATTGTCTTCAGGTCTTGGCTTGGTTCTCTCTGGCTTTCTCCTCCCCGTCCTCTCATTAAGGTCCACTTCACTACCCAACACGTCAAATCGGCAGGCCATCATGTGCCAGGGAAAACAACAAGGCTTATAAGAGGCTACAGTCAGTAAGGTTGTCAGTGTTGCCAGGTCTGATGGGGATGGACCAAATTTCCCCAGCTCCAACATCAGCAGAATTTCCCTTTTTACCACAAATAGTCCCTGTTTACTCTTCAAGATTGTCGTGTATTTACCATTTTCTTGGTATTTTGTTTGGTAATTTTTTTCCCATTTACTCTTGAACAGTCTTTATATTGCTGATGACACCAAGATTTACAGAGTAGTGAAGAATGAGCAAGCCTGTCACATGCTCCAGAAGAACATCAGTCAGCTAGACAAGTGTCAATGTAAAGTTATGCACTTTGGAAGGGGAAATCCTGGATATGATTACTGGATTGGCATTGTAAGATTACAGAGGTAGTGGAGGAAAAGGATCTAGGGGTGACATTCGATCAGTCAGATGCTTACTTTCAATGTGAATGCTAGCAAAGTCGCTGCTGGAGCTAATTCAAGATTAGGAATGATTGGTACACATTTTGGGCATCTGCCAGGAGCCGGGCTCTTTCATTATGCTATACAAGTCAGTTGTAAGGCTAAAATTGGAATATTGTATGCCGGTAGCCAACCAGGTGGATAAGCTAGATGTGGAAAACTTCTTTGAGAGGAGTGAGGAAGTCTGAAGACCTTAAATTAATTTTAGCCAAAAGTACGTGGTGGAGGATTGGAACAGGCTTCCAGAAGTGGCAGTGGCTTGTACTACCGTTAATCAATTTAAAGGACAATAGGATAAATGGATGAGGAATGACCCGCTGTTGTATTTGGAGGTAGGCTATATAGTTGGTCCGTCCCTCCCTACGGCCATTCAGGAGCGCCTTAGACAAGACCTTCTGTCTGCCCATGGGGGCTGACTTTATTCTCTGTGAATATTAGTCATCCTCCACAGGGCAAGAATAAAGATTGTTGTAGGATCTGGTCACTTTCTAGTGGATTTGACGAGATCTGCCCACATGGATTAAAAATCCACTTGAAGTGTACTGCTACCGGACCGCCATCACACAGGGGGTGGCATTTCCCTTTGCATGCAGCAGTGTAAACTTCCATCCCCTTATGGTCCCTTCAGGGCTGGTCTCATGGAAGGTGCGGTCCCACTTGCAGGTCTAGTGGTACACGTGGACTTGGGCCCACAGCGCTGGATGTGGGATCAAAGTCTGACCTTCCCTTCAATCTCCCTGGCAGTCGGAGGCCCCCAGACTCCCTGGTCCAATTTCCCTGGTACGTGTTTCGGTAGCCCACATGCATATAGGGCCAGCCCCTCCTTCATTCTAATTTGTTTTTCACTGCGACCAGAGTGTACCAGGGATCTGTGGAGAGAGAATATCAACAACAAAACCTTCTGTAATCTCGAGAGAGAGAGAGAGAGAGAGAGAGAGAGAGAGACCAGCCTCTGTGCTGTATACTCTTCGATGGTGAGTATTTCCCCATTGGTGCCTCGAATTTCCCCCATGATATAGAATTTTGTTCTATTTGGCAACACTGGGCTACACCACTCCTCAATCACACAACAAAATCACAAGTAAACACATTTCTCAGAACCTCTTGTCTATCAGATCTTATTTTAGCGACATACATAAATGATACGCAATCTTTGAATTCTATTATCTTATTGGTTTACATTCTTATACTTGTAGCATCTTATTGTGAATAACAAAAAATAATAATTTGCCAAATATTTTCTTAGAAATGAATTTTCTAAATAAAAAACAACAGTTGTAGTTCTAAGGGATACACAATCTTGGGGTCACAAACTTCATTATCAGAGAAATAAGTATGACATTCGCAAAACACATTATAGCTCTGGAAATAAGACCAATATAATACCTTATAGTTAATTAAATGAGTTAATGACATTTGCAGTCACACAAGAAGCTATGGTGGTGCAATATTCATATAACGACATTATACTGTATATCAATATTATCAACACGTATCCATAAGCTTATAAGACAATTTACATTTAATGAAGGAGATAGAATTAAACCTACTTAATATTCCTGAAATTAATCAGGAGAAACTAGAAAGATGTCTTACCCAAATAGGTTTCTAGAAAGGGTTGTAAGGTGGATTCTGATTGGCTGTTGAACTTGTAAACAAATCTCCGTCTTCTCCAGTATTGACCATTTTTATCACTATAAACATATACATAAGATACGAGAGAACACCAAATATCGCCCAGATAAAGATGGAGAAAATAATAAGAGAGAGAATGATTAAAATAACGCTATAAAATAAATGATGTCAGTCTAGGTGTGATAGAATCGACCAATGAGAGGGCCGGTCTGTAATGCGGTCCAGTGACGTCACGCGGTGTCTCCCCCCCCCTCCATCAACAAGACAGGCACCGGGACGTGTTTTCGTGAAATAATTGGACCCCAGAGGCACTAAAATGGACAAACAACAAAATGACCAGTTCAAGAATAGAATGGGCGTCTTCAAGAACAAGGGGAAGGACCAAGATGTGAGTCTAATGGCGTCTAAAGGGCTTAAATATATAGATGTGTGCCAGACTTTAATCCCCCTTCACCTCTTCTCCTCAATGTCAATTTTACTAACTATTTATTTCGCATATGCATTTATAATGATTAACTTCGCTGTTGTGGTTGTCTATGTGGATATGTCTATTATTTACAATGGCGTTTAAAGGTGTTATATATATATATATGTATGTGTGTGTGGCAGACTTTATAATCCCCTTCACCTCTTCTTTTCCTTTCGATGTCAATTTTACTAACTAAACTATTTATTTAGCACATGCCATTATAATGATTAAATTCGCTGCTGCTGCTGTGGTGGTTGATGTGGCTATGATCTTTATTATTTACCAAGTGGGAATCTATGAATATATAATCGTCACAAAGTATGTCAATGGGTAAATAAATAAATAAATAAAGAGGGGGAGTTTTCTCTTGTTTACTTTCACACTTAATTTCTGTTCTGTATTCTTTTTCTTATATTATTTCTCTTGGATATATTTTTGGACAGATAATAGTAGATGGGTATATATAGTAAATTATCCATATGTATTTAATTTGAGTGGTATGTTTTATAATGTTCTAAGTTAGACCACATTCACCCCTATTATTATTATTATTTTACAATGTTCTAGACCATATATACCCTAATTTATGAAGACTGACATTTCTGACACATTTTATAAGTAACTTAAAGTACAGTAATAGTTAAGAACCGCCACAGAAAAGGTAACTTAGATGCCGTACTTAACAATTTCCTCGATATTTGGGTTGGTAGTTGTGTTTGCTTTATGAAGTTATTTCCCGGTGTGACAGTGCATTTTGACCATGTATGATTTTCCCCCCTACATTTGCCCAGGTTAGGTCATGGTAGTTTGCCCTCGTCCAGATTAGATTAGGTTAAGTCAGGTCAGGTAAATTCAGACTAACTCTAAAACATAATTATGAATATCAATTATTTACTTGTTTTACCCCTCAATATTATCCAAAAAACGCCAGGAAAAAATGTTGTCTTCTATTTACGTTGCTCTACCATTTTTACCTTTACCATTTATTATAGTAATTCTGTGTATGGTACCAATTCTGTCACATATGTGATATTTATAACTCATTTAGCTCCTGGTAGTCTGCCTATGTTCTGATTGGATTACATGAGGTAACGTCAAGGGTAGATAAATCTAAAACAAAACTATTTACTATTTTTTGCATAATTCTAAATGTGTAAAACCTCCAGTTACCCAGGCTGTACCATTAGATTGTGAAGGAAGGACTGGAGACAGAAGTCATAGAATAAGTCACAAGATTGAAATACTTAAATATTTATAATTTTGAACTTGATAGTTTGTGTAATTTTGTTGAACTGTATGTTTATGAAATGGTATTGTATGTAAAGAGTATGAGATTTTGTATATTATCCACTTGTACTATAAAGATTAAAATGTTGTTGTGTTGTGACCTTATGTGATCTTTGCCATTATGTTATCTCTTGAGCTTTGATTCTATTCATTGGGTATGCTGTTAAGGCAGATTATTTAATCTGTTTATAGAGAGAAAAATATAGCACAGGTAGTGAAACTTTAAGTCACGATGGTACAGCAAAGACTTCACAGATATTGGCCATTTACCCGAGCCCAGAAAAGAAACATGACATTTTTTTCATATGGTTAATTTTTGTTTCAGGAGATGAGAAGACGACGAACTGAAGTCACAGTCGAACTTAGGAAAAACAAGAGGGAAGAAACATTATTAAAACGAAGAAATGTACCGAATGTGGATGCAGCAACAGGTAACTTCTTGGAATATAAGAAAGTTTTAAGAGATAAAATTATGTGTAGAATTATGGCTTGTTTTTATATACCGGTACTAACAAGCAGTTAACAATAGTATGGTATTTTATTAGTTATCAAACCTACATACTGTTTTATGTAGATATTACACAGTACTATGTATACAATACTTTTATACAAGTTAATGATGTATACCTGACAAAGGATAACTATATGCTGGTGATGTTATTTGTTCAATAAAAAGAGGTAACTACATGTAAGGATTAGCATTTTGAGTCACTTGTAATGATAGTATAATTTTCACATCAATATTTTTCAGATGAGGATGATGGTGACAAGCAGCTGACAGCAGATAATCTTGCACTGATTGTAGCTAATGCAGCAAGTGAGGACCAGGCAGTGCAGCTTGCAGCTGTACAAGCAGCCCGTAAGCTGCTCTCCTCTGATCGCAATCCACCAATCGATGACCTCATACAGTCTGGCATTTTACCCATCCTCGTCCGATGTCTGGAAGGCACAGACAAGTGAGCTCAGGCTTGATTTGGTTGTAGTTGTATAAACTGAAAAAACTATATGTAAGATCATTTTGATCTAGTTTATATTGTGAAATGCTAATCCATCAGTGAACACCCAGAAATGAGAATAACTATGAAGAGATAGGCAAATGATAATTAACTATCCTTGCATTAAAAACCTGTACATCAGAACTAAATGGAAAGTTTCTTATAGTGAAGCTGGAGAGCTATTTATTCCTCCAAGATAAGTTAGGAAACAAATAAATAAGATATTTATATTTTTCTTCAGCCCGTCCCTGCAGTTTGAGGCAGCATGGGCACTGACAAACATTGCGTCAGGCACATCAAGACAAACCCAGGCAGTGGTCCATGCGGGTGCTGTGCCCCTCTTCCTCAAGCTTCTCAACTCAGCCAGTCAGAATGTGTGTGAACAAGCTGTGTGGGCACTAGGTGAGTCACATTGAAAGTAACATAACAGTGGTAAAACCTCTTATGCACTCCTGAACAAAGAGCAAACCACCAGCTTGAAGAATCATATACAGGTATTGTCTCACCACCTCAACATTCCTTTGCTTAGTATTGTAGGCCTACTCTTATAAGATTTTTTACAAATATAGAAATGAAAAAAATAAAGAGAATGATTGAATATCCTGTTTGCATTTGATCAATTATGCTCTCAGATCTTGTCAACAGTTGATGTTTACACCTCCTTTATGTTTAGCTGCTGTAAATGAAATACAAACATTCTTGTCAGGTTTCCTCTTATAATCTTTGAGATTCATAGTTTAATCATCATATAAATTGAAGACATGATTTGTGTTTGACACTGTCCCTGTCCACTCAGGCAATATCATTGGTGACGGACCACAGCTGAGGGACTATGTAATCTCCCTGGGTGTGGTGCAGCCCCTTCTTAGCTTCATCAACCCTGATATACCTATTGGTTTCCTGCGCAATGTGACATGGGTGGTGGTCAACTTGTGCCGGAACAAGGAGCCACCACCACCACATCCCACCATCAAGGAGATACTACCAGCCCTCAACATACTCATTAACCATCAGGATACTTCGGTATGGAGCCAGAGTGTATAGTTAGTAGCCACAGTTGCAAGATATTGCAGTCCTCAGAGATTTAAATTCTATATGATATTACTGTAGTTATTAATGAGATGAGATGGTTGATGACCTTCACCCAGCTATCTCAATTAAGAGTTTCCTCATCCTCAACAACACCCTAGGCAGCCAAGTCCATTTCTTCACATTTCCACCAGGTCTACCTGTAATGATTTTTAATTGCTTTTTTAAGATTCTGGTGGACACCGTGTGGGCCATAAGTTACCTGACGGATGGTGGCAACACAAACATTCAGCTGGTCATAGACAGTGGAGTTGTGCCCAAGCTCATCCCACTACTCTCGCATAAAGAAGTTAAGGTAGGTGTCGAGCTCCACCTTCAAACTCTTCCTGTTCTCCATCTTGAAGAAGTAAAGCCATAATTGGCATAAGTTCCTGATAAGAAAATAGGTATGTGATTTATTGTGTGTAATTTGTCTTGGATGGAATTCCTTTTATCAGAAGGCCAAAAAATTAAATGAAGCCAGTACATTTCTGCTTGGTTATAAAAATGGAGCATAATCCTTTGTGCCTGGAGTGCCTCATGGAAGACCATACCTAATACCAGTCAGTTGTGCCTCAAACTGTATAAGGTTTTAACTAATACAAAGCCAACACTCTAGGTGCAGACAGCAGCCCTAAGAGCGGTGGGGAACATAGTGACGGGCACCGACGACCAAACCCAAGTGGTTCTCAACTGTGGAGCGCTCTATCACTTCCCTCTCCTCCTCAACCATGTCAAAGAGAAGATCAACAAGGTGAGGGAAAGAACCTGGCTCTTGTTTCAAGTAATGGTAAATTTAAAAACATAATTACTAGTGTGGGTTTTATTAGGTCTTCATTTTGCCCACTGTTAAAAGTACATTATTGTGATCATAAATAATTTCAGGATGATTTCTTATTTCAGAATCACGTTAAGGATAATTTCCATCATTGATGATTAATGTTCTGAACAACATATTAACACACTACAATAAACATTTTAGAATAACTAAGTAGCTACATATGACATAATTTATATGAAATCAGAGTATAGATTAAGACCCAAGAAAACATTGTAAAAGAAATGATGACACTGCAACCCCCAACCCTTGTAGATTTCTGATTATTTACTACACATCCAGGGTCTACAGTCCTAACATATACATAGCTAACTTAGATAGTGTTATTGAATGAGAGAAATGAGTGAATGGATTTTTAAAGGGTCTCTGACATCCCCTGAGAGATAAAGGAGTGCAACTGAGGTCAAATTTATGTCTGGTGACCCCATGACATTGGCCGATGATTAAAGCAATACTGACCCAGTATGAGAGTATTGTATGTATGTGTTTAGTATTAAGTTGATGCAGTATTAAGTGCTCATCAGGTATTTCTATAGTGCATTAGTTAGTACTCATTTAAGGTAAAAATTTCATGTATACCGTAGAGGTTTCATTAGTGATAGATTAGCTACTGGTATTCATGGATGGTAATTGGTCTACATTTGTTGGTGTTTAGTTAGTCAGTTAATGGTATTCATAGATTAATATATAAGTTTAGTTTTTATATATCATTACCCAAGGTACCAGCTTAAGGTGGAAGTACAGTGTTGGTAAATCTGGAACAAATTATTCCTCCAAACTATTCCAAGCTTCAGAACACCATTATTTTGGTCTGTATGGTCCTGTTGTTTCCTGGCATACTTTAGAGGAATCAAGGCACTTCAATGTACCAAATTCGAAGTACCCCCTTAAATCACCTTGAATCTTGGGCACTGAGAGATGTGTAGTATATAAGCAAAATTCCATGGAGGGGTTGGGTGAGCCAGGTGATGGGTATGCCTTTAATGTGGAGTTACTCAGTGATCACCAACTTGTCTTCTGATCCATCTTCTTAATTTGATAATGGTTTTTATGTAAAGTTTCGGAGTTGTCTTTTGGTTAAAATTCTAATCCTTATTTTTTATGGGTGTGTGCTGGAATGTGTGTATGTATGTATGAATTTGTGTATTTTTTTAATGGTTCTTGTATGTGTGTATGCATGTGTGGATTTGTACAAACACGTTTGTATGTGTGTGCATGAGACAGGAAGCAGTATGGTTCTTGAGCAACATCACAGCTGGCAACAAGCAGCAGGTCCAAGCAGTGATAGATGCCAACCTCATCCCCATGATTATAACCCAACTCAGTAAGGGGGAGTTCCAGACACAGAAGGAGGCAGCGTGGGCCATATCCAACCTCACCATCTCTGGCAGCAAACAGCAGGTGGGTGGCTGAACTAGGAACGAGTCATTGTGATTTATTTTTAGAGGAAACAAATTTAACACCCAAGGAAGGTAGCTGCTCATAGCTGTATATCTTGCATTTTTTTTTTTTTTTTTTTTTTAAGATGAGTTAATTTGTTACCATCCCGGGAATGTTTTTTTAATGATGCATAATAAATGGAAAAATGAGGGATGTTGAATCTGTTAAGTACTTGTACACTATGCTGTTACACTCTTAATTGCCAGGTTGCGTATCTGGTGAGTAAAGGCGTCATCTACCCATTCTGCAACCTTCTGACCTGTAAGGATACACAAGTCATTCAGGTCGTACTGGACGGCATCTCCAACATTCTCAGTCGAGCCGGTGAAGATGTTGAGGTAGTGGCAAACATGATTGAAGAATGTGGTGGTAAGTGGTAAAGTTATACAGTATACAACATTAACATTATATTTAGAATTATCTTTATTGAAAGTTTTTCCCTCTTGATGTGAAAAGGTTCTGTAGTAATGAAACATCACTTGATTAAATATTTTCATATTGCCGGTACTGTACATAATTTGTTCATGCATTCTGTTCTGCTAGGTTTAAGAAGTTATCATATACAGTAATATGATCAATGCTTAGCAAATATTGATATTTTATACATTTCATGTATTATTCTCATTTAATATCTAAAGAGATTGAGAGAATGCTTATTGAAATGGAGTGATATGAGTTTGACTATTTTCCCGGGTGTTGTGTCATTCTGTCTGTTATTTTTTACTTAATGTTTCTATCCCTGGCCTTGGAGCTGCCTAACTCTATAGAGAAATTGTGAAGTTGATATTGATGATGATGAAATATACTTTGAGAATGTACAATATTTGTATTGGGTTGAATTTATTCTCTAGATTTACCGTTCACTGATCGTTGATACATTGCATTCTTAATTACTGTACTTGGTTTATAATTGTTTTAATTCATAATATATAATTGTATTGCAGGAGTCATCATTGACAAAATTAATACTAACTTCCTATTTCCTGCACAGGTTTAGATAAGATTGAATTCCTTCAGAACCATGAAAATGTAGAAATATACAAATTGGCCTACAGTATCATCGAGAGATACTTCTCTGAAGATGTAAGTATTTCATGTATTACAATAAACATCAAGTTTATATTTTTGTTCACCATTTTGCCAACTGGAGATTATATCCTTAAGATTGTATAACATGATTTTAGTGAACTTTGATGCAGTTAAGTTGGCTGTTAATATTTCCCCTGAAGTATATGTTACAAAGTAACGTTTGTAGTTTACGTACCATCGAGAATGGTTAACAAAATGAATTACTATATAATATATATTAATTTTCAGGATGCGGAAGACCCCAGTTTAGTGCCAGAAGCAACGGAGACGGAATACGCTTTTGACAATAACAGTGCTAGTGAGGGAGGCTTTCGATTCTAGTAACGGCTGGCGTATAGATATATTAAATTTCTTATATATAACAGATGCAAGGGTTATGAGTGGTAGGTGACACGAAATAGCTGTATTTTTAATAATGACAATAGAAGGGAATAAAAAAAAGCATGAATAATCTATTGTATTCACACCTACACCTCATAATTGCAACTTCACACACCATTATTGAAATTGTTATAAAACTTTAGCTGTTGATATTTCAATACATGTCCATGTTTCCATAAGTGACTAGTTTTAAAAGTGTTACTCTCAAGGTTTGTTAATTGTACTGTACTGTACTCTTGTAATGAATCTTACCAGGGACGAACTCACAAACTTTTACAAAGCGCTCCTCAGCCCAGCAAACGGCAACACTTAACTCGGTTGCACATAAAGTTGTTGTCGTTGCAGGACCCATGAATTGAGTTTTTTCCCCATGCCAGTCAGAGTCACGTCAAAAACAGACGCTCCCAGATCATTACTGTACCGATAGGTATCCCTGGTGATCCAAGATATCCAGAGTTGAATTATTATCCTGTGCGAATTGGATATAAACAGACAAGACCAGATCATTACCGGGACTTATGCCTGGTACAAGATATCCGAAGATTGGTTTTTATTCCGTTGAGTTGGATCAAAAGCAGACAAGCCAGATTTTAACTGGTACTAATATCTGGTGACTCAAGATAAGAAAAAGAAAATCAGGTGCATCACACTGGAAGCATACTGTAACCAACTGGAATAATCGTGCTTCAATAACTGGAAAAGTAACTGGAAACATAATATATAACACAACCGTGGAACGCTTGTTAATGCTAACGTCTTACTTGTGGAAAAATGAAAGCACTGCCATGGAAGTGTTGTTAATAAAATCACTCCCAATGACTGAGAAGTTGATATTCGACCATGGACATGCTGTTTCACTTACAATATACAGTGGAAGGAAGAAAATTGCCCCAGCCGTGAAAGAGTCGGTTTTTACGTCTTGCCCAAAGGCATCAAAGAAATCAAAGTCAATTATAATGAACATTCACTTCATGTATCAGCTACTTGACAAAAAATATCATTCTAAAAGTGAAATTGTGATTTTTTTTATAACAAATTTAGGGACAATTAGGTGACCATTGCCTCAGGCCACATAGGGTGTTGAGTGCAATGCAAGTTGGAAAAAAAAAAGTTAACTTGCATGACATGTCAGCATAAACTTACACTGTAGTAGTAATTTATAGGCACATCAGAAAAATGGATTAGAATATCCATGTAGTCAGCCCTGTATGTGTCATGAAGGTAAAAACCCAAGAAAAAATCTTATCAGTTTGCATTGTCAACTTTCAAGCTCATAAAGTGTTGACCAGACTAAACTGTTGACTTGCAGGGATGTCGTACCTTTTTTTTTCATATCCTGTGTAGATTCCGGTGTCTCCTTTGGCTGGCTGCACAAGATATAAAAATTACACAAAATTATACCATACAGTGGCTGACATGTAAGCTTAGATTGATACAGTAGGCCTTTAGTATAACCATAACATATTTTATACTTGTCATTCAACACAGGCCCAGTGGATCATAACATCTGTATGGTAATGAATAACAGAAGTTTAGGTAAAACTTGGGAATATAACTGGAGGACTGGGTTTAAAATGAAGCAGTGAATACAAGTATTTATTCATGTTATATCAGGGGTCTACTGTAAATACATTCTGTTCTCTCTTGGCTTCACCCACAGTTGTTATAGACGAAGTAAAACAAACTTGCCCGTCCATCATTAACAAGTTTCCACACAGCTTGTTAGTGGAGGTAAGGGCAAGTTATTCATGAAGAAAAACTTGCCCCTCCATCATTGTCAGTGGAGCTACGGGCAAGTTTATTGTCTGTGTATGAAAGTAACTGAGTTGTTGTTTATTCTTTTCTCCCATTATCATATCCATTGATCTAGCTGGAAATGTTGTTGTACGTACTGGAAACAGAATAGTTCAAATGTGCAACAGGTAGCTGCACAGAAATTTGTTAGTTTTTATTATTTTGCATCCCCATAATTTGTTAGGTTTTATTATTTTGCATCCCCATAATTTGTGACCCATCACCCTTTTTATTTTTATGGTAGTTAATTTGTAGCTAATTTCTGTATTACTATAGTAACTACTATGGTACTGCTACTTGTTTTATGTCTGGTTCATGCCTCACTTTTCCCCATTTTTTTTTTATGTGCTAGGTTTAGTGTAAAGTGGCAGCAGATATGTCTCACTGGGGCAGTATATACAGTATCACAGGCTGGGCAGTGATCAATACCGGTATGATGGTTTTGTTTAAGGGGACATTATACATTCAACTCAAATTACATGTCAGCCTCTCCCTGTGAATCATCATAATGCATGAATAACAAACGTATAGAGACATACCCCATATATGGCTGCTACAACACTGAACTAGCATCATACACATTCTCTCATTCACTCATTTATTCATTCATTCATTCTTTCTTTCTTTCTTTCTTTCTTATATTCAAGGAGATGGATACTGTTTGCCTCAAGTTTTCTTCAGTTACCTTCCATCTCCCCAGAACGTACAGTACACAGTAGGCCCTCGACAGTATACTGACATGTTAAACACTTTTATCTTTTAACACAGGCCCAGTAGATGACTTGGTGTGTAAGGTAATGAGTAACAGAAGTCTGGGGAAACATTTGGTGGTCAGCAATAAGGGATGGAATGTACTATAAAGTGGTGGATACAGGTATTTATATGTTCTATGTCAAGGGTCTACTGTAATCAACATATAATTATTTTTGCATGCCACTTCCTTGAAACATCAGGTGAAGTATGCAGTGGGTTCAGTCAGCCATCAGCTTCCTGCAGTTTATATTTGTGTGTCTCCATTATTTGCTCATCTTCATCCATTGTCCAGCCCTGGGGTTATGGGTACTTTTTTGGGAGGGGGACTGTTTAACTAACCCCTTATCATCGTCAGGAGAAATGTGATGAAGCATGACCACTGGACCTGTCAACATAATTGTGTAGATATTTAAAGGGGATGCTCTCTTGACAGTAAATTGGAGGGCTATCTAGTATTTCCTCTAAATAATGTTATGAAATAGATCCCTGGTTAATATCAATAAGGATGTCTGTTCCCTGGCTTATCTTGGAGGAATCTAGCCTCCAACCTACTAACGACGAGATCCTCAGTTTAATTACTATCGAATATCTGATCATACACACCTACAACAGTAATTGTCAAAATGCTAAAATTTACAGGTTAGGTTGTGATGATAATTGTTCCTTGGCAAGAGACCGCAGGATTCCACACATTACAACCGGTACTTGTTAATCATCGTAGGTATACAGTACTCATATGTGTTGGTGTAATGCATGCCAATGGTTCACTAATTGGTGTCGTTGTGATGTGCGCCGATGATAAGGGGATGAGTATTTGTCGCATTCCTTTTGTAAAGCTGCCTAAGGACCTGGTGATGTAGTAGAAATTTGGAGGCTACCGAGTCCTCCAAACAGTGCTACAAAATGCTTCTTGTATTAAAGTTGCTTTTTTCACGGAGGAATCAGAAGCTTCTGACTTTTCTACACAATCACAGGTCTCTTTACAGCATTTCTAATGGTAGAACATGCAAGGGCTTGTTTTTATATTAGTTATAATAAGCAGGGCAAAGTTTTTCATTGGGCTTGTACTTCATTCAAGAAAAACTATTTTTGTCAGGCATGTTTATTTGTATTTCAGTATTATGTACACATAGGTTTGTTATGACCATGCCTGTTGTGAGAAGAATTACAAAAAGTGAACAAGTAAAAGTGGACTTTTTTGTGATAAAACAGTCCACTGTGTTGTTTGTTCATCAGTCATGCCACTACTGACTGGGAGAGCCATGAGAAAGGGTTATATAGAGTCAAACTATCAAACTATTCCTCACTGATGTTCACTCACCATACCATACTGTACTGTTAAGCCAGAGAGCCATGATTTTGTTTCCTGGTTATAGAAGCAGGGTTGTGACATTGGCTTTTTAACCCCTCGGTCTCAAATACGCTAAATACATCAAGACTTAATGTTTGGCAGACAGTTGTTGCTCAATCTGTTGAAAACATCCCTGAAATTGATATTTTAATAATGGTGTAATGGAGAAAGTCATTGGCTGGATTCCCACACCAGGTAATCTTGCTTAGATTGAAGGCTCGCTAAGGTAGCCAGGAAATTGTTGACTCATGCCATGCCACTACGGAGGATGGGTTGTTTCTCCTTTCTTAAATAACCTTGTTAAGGTAACCCAGCCACAGGCCTCTACATGCCTGAGTGGGGTAATAGGGGACAGATGTTGTCTAGGATAAAAAGTGACTTGTCTACCCTCACTCAGCAGCACACTATAGTTTTTTTATAAAACTTTCTGATGATTATCAGGGACTGAGAAGGTTAAAAGTAATACAAAAAAATTATACATACTGCTAATAATAAAATATTGGCACCCACTTTGCATAGCATTTGTTCATCAGGGTAGAGGTAGCATTTGGTGAGAAGTTTGTTAAGTATGACCCGTACTGCAGACATACAATAGTAGATTATTATCACTCGGAGACATTGTTGCCCTCTTGTCCTGGCGTCTGTTTCATCACAGTGTTGTAGAGGGTCCAGTAGTCTCTACCTTCATCACAGTTCAACCAACCCAAACTAACATGGTCTATACACTGCCTACCATAATGTTATTCACAGTTCCATCAGTTTCAGAAAATATGGATAAAGTTTTGGAGTTTTGGGTGGTATATGAAGGGTTGATTGCTATTGGTTCCTCCAAAGTGTGTGGAGAAACAGACTTCTGAGCTGTCTTTTTATGCCAATATTTCATAGTGCAAGTAAGAGATTAATGTTATGGTGTTCATAAACAATGTTGCTGAAATGGAAACACACTTTTTCAAAAAACATGGTTTATTGGTGGGATTTATCTTGGAATTGCATCATAATTTTTCCCCATATCAGTTTATGCATGAACTTTTTGTGTCTTCTCTTACTTGCAATATTACTATTGTCACATGATTCCTGTGGTCTCTGGGTATTTTAGACTCGGTAAAAAAGAATTTAAGGTTACTTTGAAGATGTTTAATATATAAAGCTGTTTGTACTTGCTAGTTCCCTCACCTTCCTGTTAACTCCTGGTTTAAAATCAACATAGGTAATAGAAGAGAATACCACCAAGATATATATTTAATTTACCAGTAAATGAATTAGTCACTAACCCTATATTTCTGCCTCAGTATTGTAATATAAGTAATAACAAATAGTTACTATTTTATTATTATAGCCCAGAGTAACATGAATTTTTTATTGCACTATCTATTCAAGAGTCATACATCCACTGGTGCTTTGCATGAGCATCTATTTTTGTGATGTATGATCTATATTGTTTTCCTTCAGTGTATAGTGACTGCAGTGCAGTAGCTACTGGTATACCCTTAAGATATTAAGTAATGCTGCATGTATATATTCCTGCTGTTATTTTTCAGAATGTGTATGCTCCTTATCAGCAAACATATCTCCATTTTCAGTTTTTTAGCTGTTAAACTAATTTAAGATGGAACTAAGATTTGTGCTGAAGCTAAAATGCCCAGCCAACCAGGAATTATTTTTCCCTCCTCCCGCCTTGAGCTAAGAAAAGGTTGGAAATGCTCATATCGCACCCCCATGGCTGTGTCTTACATTTATATATCAAGCTTGTATTGCTGAAAATGTCATAGACAATGATGACAACCCTACTTTGTTAGGTTGTAATAGCATCGCTAAAGTATTTGCCAGCTTTGCAGCGTCTCAACCTTTTCTTTGTAATAAAAGTATTTTTTACATGAAAAAGAGGTATTACCAAATGACTAAAATTTAAGGTACAATAATAATTTTGTATGATTTTACAAATCCAAAGACGACAGTTTGCTGTTGATCAGTCGTAGCTCAAGTATTGCAGTGGTACCGTGTCCTCTGATGGCAGTACCTCTTAAGCCATATGTCCTGCAGTAATTTGTTAATGGCTTTGTATCACACACTCGGTAAAATATTGTTATTGTATAGCTGCATTATTACCTTATGAAGATTCTCAAGATTGAACAGATATTTCATGATGGAGAATGAAATTTTTCAGGTACCTAGTCACTAAAAACTGTTACAGGATGGTTGACGTATGTTGATTATCCTCCCTCAACACAAGGAACCCACACATTCTTGTGTCTATTTGTATGAATTTGTTTTAACAACTTGTGTATTGACATACAGTAGGACCCACTCCATAGCTTTAACAAGGATGAGCTGTATATAAATTATGATGGGACATATGGAAGCCTCTGTGCAGACGAGGTTCAGTGGATTGACTTTGCTCGAGTGTCATGCCATAGACACATTGCTTCCTCATAATATAAGGAAGTACTAGTTATTCTGCTGATACAAAGGTTAAGTCATATTTATAAATATTCTATTGTACCATGCGTGTAATTGGTAATGATGACCAAATCTATGGCAATTTTCCTGTACAATCATCAATAATTTATGTAGAGTAATACTCAGTAGAGTAAACATTGTGCTTCCTCATATTTCGATGCATGTTATGGATGGAAAATGGTAAAGTTTATAAACTCTCCAGTATATCAAAATTGTTCCAAGTGGTGACATAGCGAGCTCCTACAGTAATCCACTGGGTATCTTTTCCTGCACTTGTACACACATACACATACATACATTCACTAAAATACACACACACACACACAGTGGGGACGTCTTTCCATAGGTTTTGCAAGAACATATTCCTCAATATTTTCTAATTGTATGTCCAAAGGCCCAGGTTGCCAATACTGTGTTTTTTTATATTTTTTTCTTGGTGCTACAGGATTTCAGGCTAAGCTAGGTATTTAACCTCAGTGAGGAAGTACAATAACAAAATATCAGGGTCCCATTCCAGATGTATTATTGGAATGACCCTCATCACCATCCAGTTTATTATAGTCCCCCGAATATTGGACTATAATGACTTGACTTCAAACTGTGATTCACTTTTTAAGCATACATGAGCTTTACTTGCCTTGTTTAGCCTGTTCATGTGCCTCAGATGAAGTATGTAATGTATAGCAAAGATGTGTGTTCTTGTAGACCAATGTGTTAGACTGGGATGAAGTCATATCCTGGGGGGAAAGGCAGTCAAACCCAGGGTATGTCATTGTAACATGAAATATGTGGTCTCTCATTCTACAAGGGGAAAAGATTAATAACAGTGAATCTTTAATAATAAAAAATAGCCTTGTTGCAAAATATTGTTGTCCATTAAGTTATTGAATAGTGAAGAAAACAAAGGATATTTTATTTATTTTTAGATAAACTTAGGGTTAGATTTTCAAGCGTCGGTGAATAGTGCGAGCTCCTGTGTTGCTACGAGAGACCACGTACATACTGCCAAACGGAGCGATTCAGAACCAGTGGCATATATCCAGACCCAGTGTTAATGTTATCCTACAGCAGTGTTACATTCGCATTCATACCAATCATGTTCATTTGTATTTATATCCAACGAGGAAAGATAATATAACATAAATGTGAGGAAAATTAATTCTTTAGAGTGTCTGAGCTTGGCCCGCTGGTCCTGAATGACCCCATTTGACAGTAACTCTAAGACTCCCCACTCTGAGGTCCTGGTAGTATAGAATCAAGCAGGACAGCCACGGACAGTCAGCCAACAAGCCTTATTAAGATGCTCTTGTGTAGTTAGAGGGGGCGACTCAAAAAATATCATAATTCACTTACCAACAACTTTCACAAGTAATGTTTTATAGTTTTTTCCAGGATATTGCTTAACTTTCTTCCATCAAATGAAACTGGTAAGATCACAATATGATGGTTGTATCAAGAGTATGTAAAGTTCTCAAATTAAAGGAAGATGAGGACTACTTGTTTCTTTCTCTGGTTACCAAGGCAAGTCAGCTGATGTTCCAAGTGGTTTGTCAGCCATGATTCTTTCTCTAAAATATATATATATATATTAAGCCCTTTGAGAATATGTCACAAGTTGGGTGTCTCAGGGGGCTTGTCGCTATCGCAGAGTGTTGTAATCTGCTCCCTATACTTTTGTCCTTAGGGTGAGTGTACTATGTGAACATGAAGATGGCAAAATAATCACCCAAATAAAAGAAACAGATCAATTTGATGTCTTTATCATTAACCGACAGTTTGGAGAAAACATATGGAAAAATGTGATAATCACATTTGTGAGAAAATTTGGCGTTAATTGGAAAAACAGTACAGTACTGTAACCGCATATTTATACATGGTGTAATGTTAGCTTATATCATAATTTCAGTGGCTGAATCTCCTTCAGACTCTAGCCACTCCCTTCTCTCCTTTATTTCCCACATGCTTGTTGTCCTTCCTCTATGTATCCTTCTCCATTGTGGTACAAAGTCTAGCACGGTATTTTTCGTACTTTACATTATCTTGAAGAGGAAAACATGGATAATGCAGTTAATATCATTATTGAATTATTATTACTGTGATTGTAACATTTTAGCAATTCTTTGGCGTGGAAATTAGTAGAGTAAAGTGCGAGTTTTCCAACTCCCAAAACACATCACGAAGGCACTGTAACGATACTCTAAAGTCTCGAAGAATAACAAAGTCTCTTTCGTCCCTTGGCTGTCTGGGCTCCTCGGTGTAGATGAGCCGCGTGAGGTAAGAAGTGACTACGTAGCTAGGCTCGAGGGCGTAGGTATCCATGCAGTGTCTCAGATGGAGCATGAGCGTATTGAGTTCTCGGTCTACCTGGTCTATGTTCTCCATGTAGTTGTCGGTGTGGAAAAGTACCTCATCCAGTATAAGGTGTTCCAGACCCACCAGGTAGTGCTGCATCAGGCTGGGGAGAAAGAGAAGCTGTAAAATGGATAAAGAAAGTGTATAATTATCTAATCAAACTATTATAACAGTCGGTAAGATTTGTTGTCGCTGGTGAGTACTGTCCTGCTGGGGCTAATAAGTGAGAACGGGTTGTGTGGGATTTTGACTCCCACGCCAGAACTAATTAGGGAAGGGTAGGGAAGCGTGAGGCCAGAAGTATGAAACGCACTGGTACTTGGGTCACTACACTATAACAAAACTGATATGAAGGACTTAATGAAGATAATAACTAACGCCAGTCATAATACACAAGATACAGTTAATTTAATAGCACACACACACGTACACTCAAAGGTAAAGAGGATCCATGTTTGCACACACCCCTAACGGGAACCGCATTGCCGAGGCGGGGGGCTTCTGTGTCTCTGAGACCTGGCGAGCTAGACTAGAGGGGGCTCCGGCCCCTGCTCTGCCCTAATATCGGGGAGAGAGAGATTCCCATGCTAGGAAGGTCGCCAGTGAGAGACCAGACTAAATTGTTCCCATCTTTCAGTTCTTCAACTATCCCTCTTTTCATTTTATTTCCTTCCTGCTTGCTGTCACACCTCTCTCTCACCTTTTTCTGGCGCTATAGGACCTCGATGTTGCGGCGCCTAATACCCATCAATCAATCAATCCACGTTTGCACACTATAGTCTTCAATTTATTCATAAAGCACTGTACATGGGGCTAAACTTAACAACATCAAACAACATATGGTTCAAGCCATAGCCTTCCTCAAGAGCTCGGAGCTGCTCGGCCAGACAGCTTGAGGAACTTCAACAACAGCAACAACACCCTTATAATTACATACCTGTAGAAGTATTTAAGGTCGTGTGTGAAGGTGGTGGGGATGCAGGAGGTGGGCAAGTCGGGGAGATAAGGGGCCGAGATGCTACCGGGAGGATACAAATCATCAGCAACAGACCAAGGGAATCCAAGTCGCTCCAACACCTGCTTGATGAAGGAAGGAACAATGTACAGTTGAGCAAGTAGAAAGTGCAAGTAAAATGTGGCTGTATAAGGGAACATCTGGCAACTTAGTTCTTTGTAGTGAGACCTCGTATCTTTATGAATGAACCCAGAACAAATTTGATGTAAAGTGGAACGTGATTGGTTGAAATATGAGTGGTGGTGAAGTTGTGTCACATGCAGCCATAGTTTTCATGCACTTTTAACTTGTTCAACTGTACAGGCACCTCCACATGTATGGAAGGTATTGCCCGAAATGATGTGGACAATACTTGAGGGGTTTGGGTGTCTCTTTGACCTGATCTGATCAATCCCTTATTTCCTCTCTTCAAAACTGTCCCTCCTTTTTATTCTTTTTGATGATGTTTGATGGTGTTTGGGGGATGTAAGCAAGCCATCAACGCTATTCAAATCCAGTACTTAAATATTATTGTTCTCCGGCTTCACCAAACCTTAATATATGTATTATGACGTACTACTACTACTACTACTACTACTACTACTACTACTACTACTACTACTACTACTACTACTACTACTACTACTACTACTACTACTACTACTACTACTACTACTCACATAGTCACATCTGAAGCTCTCAATAAAGTCCAGACACCGTATAGCACTTAAGACGAGGTTAGTGTTGGAACAGGACTCTTCTTTCTCTTCATCTGTATCTATGTGTTTCTCCACCAACTCCCTCCCTTCCTTCTGTAGTAGCCAATGGGAGAAGGAGCCCCCCAGTAAGGCATTGGTGAGGGTGAGGATGGATTGGTTGGACGAAGTGATTGAGATGTTTGGTTGGATATCGTCGACAGCAGCAATGGATGGAGACGATAGTGACGATACCATCACAGCCATCGTCACTACCACTACTTCTGTCACATAGATGTGGAGTAAATACAACCTACAGACTACATTATTATAGAGATATATACTTTCTTTCTTAATCTGATGGTTATTTGTTTGGTTATTTTATAATTTCCTTATTTTTACATACTTATCATGACAGAGAAGATGGAATGACTTTAATTGAATGTTGCTCTAATATTGTTTTGAATCCTATATTATATATATGTTGCTGTGACTACGGTCTTGTGTTTACTGATCTATAATAGACTCCTACTAGTATGCTACTATAAATATGTACACTCATACAGTATGACGTCACTCGATATCCGTAAAAAGACGTGGTCTAACTTTATCGTAATCCGTTTATCAGCTCATTAAGTAATTATCCCTTCCCACCTATATCTGATGTTGGGGTGGATTTAGATCAACTGAGGTGTAATCAGTGAGAGACATCAACCAAGAATATCAACAAGTGTTGACGTCTTGTAGTAATTTTTTTTTTGTCAGGGTAGATCCAGGCCCTAACGTAGAGTAATGCAAGGTAGATTTAGCTAAATGTGAAGCTATATTTACTTTGGAATAATGAACAAGTTTTGATACACATAGAAATGACTTTAAGTTAACATGTGATTGACAGCTTATTGTATTATTCCCTCTTGTAATGAGAAGGTTTCCATTCCTTTGACTAATTAAGTTAAAGGGCTGCACGTAACTGTAATCTCTCTCCCTCTCTTTCCATAATGTAGACATATTACTTTTCACTTTCAGTTTGCTATGAAATACCGAAAAAATTTAAGGTAGGTCAGGTTAGGTAATGTAATCTTCCGTAGCCATCGGCAACCGCTTCCTCTGATGTAGTAATACTATTGGAGGTAAATGAGGCCTTCAAGTATTGCCACGAAACACCACTTAAATGGAAGGAGTGTGTTTCGTTGCATGGCCAGGAGGAATAAGAAGCCTCCACTTTTCCTAGACGATCACAAGGTCCTCAGGGTTGGTTATCGGGGCTATAAATCGGCCCGGGTGTCAGGAAAAAAGTCTAAAAGCTGAGCTTATCTTAATCTGGATGATAAAGCACGTAGTCCGACATTTATGGTAATATATATATATATGGCCGTTAGAACTTTAATTAATTATCAATATTGACAATACTAACCTAACGCAACCTGCCGGAGTACGAACACACCATTTTTCTCAGTGGAGGTAAATAGTAGCTAGGCTATCTGACATTCGTAGTTCAAAAGCTTTATTAATTTGTCCCACAAATATGATTACTTCTTTCTTTATAATTTTACTTAGATTAACACCAGACAATTATTGGAGATGATAGGCGATGACACATGATAATTAGTTTAGGCAGTAATTTCAATAAACAAACGGCGGCCATTAGTGATTAGTTGATTTTTAATAATGTTACGTTGTGCTTCCCTGTAGTGCAATAATTCCCCCAAGAAACATTCCAGTAAGTGCCTGTTGGGATCCTAGAAGCCTTCCTCACATAAATTGGAACGTTATAGCCGTAAAATGAAATAAATAAAACACACACACACACAAGTACAAGTGAGTATGTATTTATTTATTGAAATGTAATGAGTTAGGAACCGTATCATCACTATCATGGACCGTATGCAAGAATGTCTACATGGTGTTGACAGTGGTGTGGTACCGGTACGATGGCTGTGTAGTTAGTGTATCTGTGGAGTTATCGTACCGGCACCACTCCATCGTCAACACCACACAATCATCATGTTCTTGCATACGGCCCATAATCCCAGTGTTTATCTCTATATCTATTATTATTCTCAATATAAATGTTTATTCAGTTTTAACGGCGCTTCATAACTTTAATATTGTGTGTTTAGCTTTATTTTTATTGTTTCTGCATATTATTGTGCGTTTTGCTTTATATTTATTCATTCTGTATGCGTATTATTGTGTGTTTTGCTTTATATTTATTCATTCTGTATGCATATTATTGTGTTTTGCTTAATATTTATTCATTCTGTATGTATATTATTGTGTTTTGCTTTATATTTATTCATTCTGTATGTATATTATTGTGTGATTAGCTTTATTTTATACATTTTCCATTTCTACATCTTCCATCCTGACCATACCGGAGTAGACGTGTGTTTAGCTTTCTTTTTATTAATTCTGCATATTATTGTGTGTTGCTTCGATTTTATTCATTCTGTATGCATATTATTGTGTGTTTAGCATTGATATTATTCATTCTGTATGCATATTTTTGTGTGTTTACCTTTATTTTTATTCATTACTCATATTATTGTTTTTTTTTTTTCCTTTATGCACTCTGTATATTATTGTGGGTTTATATTTATTTTATTCAATCTCCATTTCCACATCTTTTGGTAATATCCATCCTGACCATACCGAAGTAACTGACCAGCTGAACAAACCAGTTACCAGTGTAAGCCAAACAAAACGAAACCACACCAGAAATTGAGAAATTATCTGTCCTATAACTTACGGACTCTGTGATTGTGTATGAGAATTGGAGGCTTCTGGCTCCTTCTAAACTATGCCACGAAACACGTTCCTTCCATTTAGGCCTATAGGTGTGTGTGTTTCGTGGCAATATTTGAAGGACTCACTCATTTGCCTTCAATTTATTTCTGACTACATCACAGGGTCCCTTAACTTAACGTCTGTTGAAATAACCTAGCCCAACCTAACCTAACTTAACCTGAAACCACAAAACCTGAAATAAAAAGTGTGGGAAGATAAGTAACCCAACGTAAGCTAAAATGACCTAATCTAACCTAACCTAATCAGACCTAACTTAACCCAAAACAATTAACCCTAAAATATAAAGTGTGTGAAGATTAGTTAACCAACGTAAGCTAAAATAAGCTAACCTAACCTAACTCTAAAACATAAAATGCGTAAAGACTATTTATCAAAATCTGAAAACTTGGTTCGTGTGTGTGTGTGTGTGTGTGTGTGTGTGTGTGTGTGTTTGTTTGTGTGTGTGTTTCCTCCTTCATTCCCAATAAATACCAACTTGTCGAAATTCACTGACAGCCTGTGTGTGTGTGTGTGTGTGTGTGTGTGTGTGTGTGTGTGTGTGTGTGTGTGTGTGTGTGTTCTCCTTCGTTCCCAATAAACACCAACTTGTCCATATTCACTGACAGCCAGAAGGGAAACAAGATGGATCGAGTTGGATGGAGGCTGTGTACAGAGAGAGAGAGAGAGAGAGAGAGAGAGAGAGAGAGAGAGAGAGGGAGTAGGGGTGGTGGAGGGGGAACTGCTCTGGAGTATACTGATTCCTTCAAACTCTACCACGAAACGAAAACCTTATTTATAGCACTTTTGTCATTGGTGGTATTGCCTGCAGAGTACTTTATGGGTTTTTTTGGCGCCATTTTGCACCCGAGTCACTCCCCGTATTATATTCTTGAAATGTCGACTCCTTTCCTGCTGTTTTTTTTTCCTCATGCTTTTGACGACAATATTTTTATAGTTGATGATTTAGTGGTTAAGGTGGTAATACTTATTTGGTACCTTGGAGTAACTTGATTCCTCCAAAGTATGCCAGGAAACAGACCAAGGTTAACCAAAATAATGGTGTTTTTGTTGCTTGGAATAGTTTGGAGGATTCAGTTACTCCAAATTGACCAACATAACCTCCTCCTTAATACTTTAGTTAAATTAATTTCCTTCTATTTATTTCCTTCATTTTTTTATGCTCTCTCTTCTAGACTACCGGTACTGTTTTATTTTTCCCTCTTATAGACCTAGCGTGGTTTTTCTTATTCCATCTTCATTTCCTTCTATTGATGTTCTCAGAACTTAGAAAAATTAATAATATAGTAGAACAAAAACCTACTAATTTCTACAAACAATTTCATGTATTATTCCACATTGGGCACCAAGTCTCATAGGCCCTATATATATTTTTTTTTACCTGCACAGTTTGTTTAGTGAAAATAACGTAGCCTACCAAGCCAGATATTTATATTTGTTTTATGAGAATAAGACACCTTGCCTCGTATTTATATATTCCCCTCGTGCAAATACATACGTTATTTTCATTTCAACGCAGTGTTTTTCATGAATATAATTATAACACCAATTATGCCTCCATGTCTTCATTTCAATGTGTGTGTTTCGTGAATATATGGCACTATAATTAAACTTCCTATCTTCAATTCACCATAGTGTATTTCGTGAATATATGACACCAATCTTCCTTTCAACGTAGTGTTTTTCGTAAATATATGGCACTAATTAAACCTCATATCTTCCTTTCAACGTAGTGAATATATGGCACCAATTAAGTCTCATATCTTCGTGAAACTATAACTCCAAACCTTCATATCGTAGTGTGTTTTGTGGTACAGTCACGAACACTAATAAGTATCCAGGTTTGCCTCGAATACCCCGAGACAGTAAATAAATGCACAATAAGATTTCCATTGGAATTAGTTCATTTGGTGAATAGGACTTATCAAAGCTTCAACGAAAAC
>JAWZYT010003291.1:95000-115000 GCA_034508575.1 Petrolisthes manimaculis
CACACACATACACACACACACGCACACACACACACACACACACACACACACACACACACACACACACACACACACACACACACACACACACACACACACACACACACACACACACACACACACACACACACACACACACACACAAAACGATCGTGAAAGATAAATTGCAAGGGAGAAGTAGATAGATAGATAGATAGATAGATAGATAGATAGGAGGGACAGCAATTAATTAAGCAGGGAGGTAATAGATAGAAAACGGAGAGAACAGTTGAAGAATTGAAAGGGAGAGAGAGAATGCATGGCTCGTATCCGAAGGGGCGCCCAAACCCTTAAATTAAAAAGACTCAATGATATCCTGTAATCAGAGGTTTGATGAAAGAGTAAGGGTATTATGTAAGATAAGTTTTTGGCGCCCCTTTGAACACGAGCTACTCTTTTAATCCAACCATCCCTCCATCCATCCTTCCATCTCTCCTTCCACTCTTCATCTATCCATCTATTTAGAACTTACATACTTCTTTCTTTATTGATTTATCATTATCCACATATTTTCTATCCATCCATCCATCCATCTATCTATCTAATCAGGACTTACTTTATCCATCTATTATCATCCACATATTTTCCATCCCCATCCACCCACTCCTCACTTCATCCATCGATCCATCCACTCCTCACTTCATCCACCCATCCATCCACCCCTCACTTCATCTATCTATCCATCCAGCCCTCACTTCATCTATCCACCTACCCACCCATCCCCCCCCCCCCCTCTCTCTCTCTCTCTCATCTCCTCTCTCTCCTCTCTCTCTCTCTCTCTCTCTCTCTCCTCTCTCTCTCTCTCTCTCTCTCCTCTCTCTCTCCTCTCATCTCTCTCTCTCTAGTGTGAACTAAAAGTAAATTATCAGTTTTTTGGCCTCCTAAAATAATAAAAAATAGTTAAAAGTATTCGAGAATTCCAAAATCATGTTCAGCTTCCTTATAAAAAGTTTCACACACACTCACTTTAAAAATAGGCCAAAGAAGATAAGAAAATTTGGAATTCGTTGAGTACAATAATAATAAATGAATAAAATCATAAAAAGTAACAAAATTAGAATAGCGACAAAATTTATATCATTACTGGCTAGCGACAATATTAATATAATGACGTCGGTGCCTCAGTGGTAATAATAATAATAATAATAATAATAATAATGATAAAGGCAAAATAATAATTGTATACAGGGCAATTTAAAGAAGGATTTTTTATTTGTAAGTTTTTTATTTACCTTCAGAAGATAAATATATAAACACACGAGTTTCTCCTACAAAGTGACAGGTCAGTCGGACCAAGTTTTCTATGAGTGATGAGCTGCATGTGGGGGGGGGGGGGAGATGGGATGGTGGTAGGGGGGAGGGGAGGGTGAAGGCGGGGAGGAGAGATTGTGGTAGAGGGGAAAGGGGAGAGGGAAGAAGAGATGGTGGTAGGGGGGGGAGAATGGGAAGGGGGAAGAAGGGAGGAGGGGAAGGGGAGAGGAAGGGGGAAGGAGAAGAGATGGTGGTAGAGGGGGAGAATGGGAAGGGGGGAAGAAGGGAGAGGGGGATGGAGGGAAGGGGGGAAGAAGGGAGAGGGGAGAGGAAGGGGGAAGGAGAAGGGATGGTGGTAGGCGGGAGATGGGAGAGAGAGAAGGGGGGGGGGGGCAGGGCAGCCTAACAAGGAGGAAGTAAGGAAGGAAAGAAAGAGAAAACGAAGGAAGGAAGGAATTAAGGGTTTGTCCATTGATCCCCCCTGAGATGTGACCTGACCCCCAATGATTGATGACCTGGCCTCCATGATGATTGATGAGGACAGACAGGCCACCATCAACACAACAGACAAATCACCCGGAAAGAAACAATTGCAATTTTTTGGAAACGAAGAAGGACGCAATTTGTCACGCTAATATTTTTTTTTTTTTTTGGGGGGTGAGTGGGCGGGAAAAAAATATTTAAATTATAGATTGGATTGGTAGATGGATGGATGGATGGATGTGTGATGATTGGATAGATGGATGGATGGATGGTGTGAGGATTGAATAGATGGGATGGATGGAGTGAGGATTGAATGGATGGATGGATGGATGGAGTGAGGATTGAATGGATGGATGGATGGATGGAGTGAGGATTGAATGGATGGATGGTATAAAGGATTGGATGGATGGATGGATGGATGGATGGATGAATGGAGTGAGGATTGAATGGATGGATGATAATACATAAAGGTGTGTTGATGTCAATATAAAGGTGTGTTGATGTCAATATAAAGGTGTGTTGATGTCAATATAAAAGTGTGTTGATGTGAGCATAAAGGTGTGTTGAAATAAGTATAAAGGTGTGTTGATGTTAAATTGGTGATGTAAATATAAAGGTGTGTTGACGTGATGATGATGATGGTGATGTATAGTCATTATTAACCCTTCAAAGAGTTCCGTCAGTCTATAATCCAGGGATCAGCTACTTGTCACCGTGGTGTGAATTGCATGTCTTTTAATTACCGACTACATCTGCTCACTGCTGTCTCTCTCTCTCTCTCTCTCTCTCTCTCTCTCTCTCTCTCTCTCTCAATTTAATTTGTCTCTACGTTAATTTATCTCTCTTCATCTTACTCTCTCCATCTTATTTTCTTTCTTTTTCTTTGATTTGTCTACTGTATATCTCCCTCTGATCAATCTATCTTTGTATGTGTCCATTATTTCTCTCATCACAATACAAATGGGACCTAAATAGCATCTATGCCTTCCCTTCAGCCTCGGTATTTACAAAGGAAATTATAAAGTTGTCAGAGGTAAGGTCATTCCTTAAACCTGGACAAGCATATACGTGACATACAAATAGACCTCAGTGACGGGTGAGTGAGGCAGTGACGGTGGGACGGGAGGTAAGGATATAAATGATAGAACATCTCAACCCTCCTTATACCGTCATTTAGCATATAGGTGTGAAGCCACTAACAATGACAAGAAAGGTGTCCAAACAAACAATACATTGAGTATAGTCTATATATAGGAATGATGACGATATCATTATTTGTTGGTTAAACACAAAAAAAACTGACAGAAGGAGGGAGGAAAGAAGAAGGTGTTGGGGTGATGATGATGATGATGGGAAGAGATGCATGTGTATGTGTGTGTGTGTTTTGGATCATCTCTATTCAGTTAATGTAGAAAAGAGAGAAGTGTACGAGGAGTTAGTATATATATATATATATATATGAATGAATGATTCATATTGACAAGTATGTTGTGTGGGTGGGAGGTAAACACAGGATAGAGGAAGGTCAAGGGGACCTAGGGATAGAGCTCCTATCCTGTGTTTACCTCCCGACCACACAACATACTTGTCAATATGAATCATTCACATCTGTGGACTGGTGGTGAGGAACCAGGTGCTGCAAGGCGTGAGTTTAACAGAAGGAGGAGGACCACGAGATGTTGGAACCGGTGTAAATTCCTTCAGGATTGCCTGGAGGAACTGGTGTTACCAAGAACTGCACCGAAAGGTCATTTCTCTCTGAAGATGGACTCTGTGTAGTCCGAAACGTAAGAGTAATAAAATAACTCAAAGCTCTATCCTGTGTTTTCCTCCAACCCACACAACAGAGAGAGAGAGAGAGAGAGAGAGAGAGCAGATGTAGTCGGTAATTAAGAGATATGCAATTCACACCACGGTGACAAGTAGCTGATCCTTGGATTATAGACTGACGGAACTCTTTGAAAATTAATAATTACTGTACATCATCATGTTGACATCAACACACCTTTATGTTTACATCAACACACCTGTACAATACATCACCATGGTCTCATCAACACACCTTTATGCTCACATCCATACACAGTGTAGTCTATCATGCTCCTGTACTACCCTTTAAAATGCTCATGTGTTAGAAGAATGGAAAGATAACTATAATATTAATAAAAATAGAAATATCACGATTGGTTTTGTCATAAAAGAAATATAGAGTACATTATTGGTCACCATTTTCTTCCCTTCACCCTCGGGCCTCGGTACACTCGAAAAAATATATATATTGTGGGAGGGAAAATAGGGAGGAAAAGGAGGCGGGGTCAAGTAGGGTCACAACCAATTAGGGGTCAGCTTGGGTGTAATGGGAGAGGTAAGTGGCTGCTGGCCTGACCTGACCCACTCTACATATACCCACTCACTCACTCACTGACCTACCCACTTCAAAACACACTCGCGTTCTGTCTCCCCGTCACTTCATTAAGACTTCCATTCTCGTCAAAAGAGCACCAATTATTTTGCTCGTATACCTACCTACCCCAACCTCTGTCTGTCTGTATGTATGTATGTATGTCAGTAGGCTGTGACTTGAGTGACAGAGTGTGTATGTGTGTGTAAAGTTACGAGATGACCACACACACATTATCACTGTTTGTTGTAATTAGTAACGTCTCCTTACTTGGTGGGGGTTAAGCAAAAATCAACAACAACAACAACAACAACAGCAACAATAATAACGTCACTCATACTCACGAAGACTGTGTGTGTGTGTGTGTGTGTGTGTGTGTGTGTGTGTGTGAACAAGACCTGGAGCTAAGAAATAAATCCCTGTGACCTGTTAAAAGAAGAAGACGTGTGAGTTACCTGGAGCTACAAGAAAACCCGTGAGAGATCTGTTAGTGACCTGGGGGGAAATCAAGACCTGTAAAGAACAAACAACAAACAAAACAAAACAAACAAAAACACTGTGACCTGATTGAAGACCTACAAGCAAACGACCTGTGTGTGACCTTTGACCTGTGTTGTGTGGGTGAACATGACTGGCGTAATGACCTTCCCACATAGTCTATCTCAGGTGAGTTCATATCCATCTGTTTACCTGTATTATTATTTATTAATTAGGGGAGAATCTATTGTGGGTTAATTAATTGAAGGGTTAAGGGGAGGATACAGTTTGGGTATTTTTGGAGATAATTATTCCTCCAAACTATTCCCAGCAACAGTACACCTTTAGTTTAATTCATATGGTCCTGTTTATTGGCAAACTTTGGAGGAATCAATGCACTCCAATGTATGCAACTACTACTACTACTATTATTACTATTACTACTATTATTATTACTACTACTATTATTACAATTACTACTACTACTACTACTACTACTACTACTACTACTACTATTACTACTACTACTCTCCCCATAATAATTCCTACACAAATAAAAGAGTAAAATGGGTAATGTTTAAGATGAAAAAGTAGAATAAATAATGTTTAAAAGACAGATAAATATCCTGTCACAGTTGCATTATTTGAGTTGTCTATGTTTATTATGTTGGGTTCGGTTAATAGAAAATTGCCTCTACCCTTATTTGCATATCATTTAGGAACATTCATGAGGCGACATAGAAATAATATAATAATGCTTAATATTTCTAACTCAGTCATATTATCAAAATAACTACTACTATTCACATTATTAAAATAACTACTACTACTACTATTATTACTAGGCCTACTATACAACTATTACTATTACTACTATAATACTACTACTACTATTACTACTACTATTATTATTATTATTATTATTATTATTATTATTATTATTATTATTATTATTATTATTATTATTAATTTATATTTCTTGTTTACAGACTGGATCAATGTTGAGTGGAGGAGCCCAGATGAGTCAATGGTCTGGTATGGGTATGGGTATGGGTATGAGTGGGTATGGTCTGGGAGGGTCTAGTCATGTACCCTCCCTCTACCACCACCTGCCCCCACCATTCACACCCAACCACAGCACACGACCCTTACCATCACCGACCCACTGTCATGCCTTAGGAACTACTACTGGGGTCATTCCTCACCAAGTTGGTATCAGTAGTTACGGTGGGGTACAACAACAACAGCATCAACAACAACAACAACAACAACACCTGCAGTACTCCCAGCAGGCAGGATTGCTAATGGGTGTTGGTGGAGCTGGTGGTGGTGGTGGGAATACGCCCTCCTTTATCTCCACCACTAGACATCACCATCTCCACCACCAACCCCACCACCACCCACCACCCAGCAGCCCAGGCAGTAGTCCACACCTCTGCCTTCACCACCACCAACACCACGGCACCCCAGAGAGATGGGTGGTGAGAGGAACCCCTGGTGGAGTATGGGGTGTGTAGCGCCTTCACAATCCTACCCCCATCCCCACCATCCTCACCAATACTCAGGCACCACCACCAACACCACCACACCGACGCCCCCTGCTGCCCTGCTGCCACATCAACAGATTGCCGCGCCCCCTCCTTCGAACACAAACTGCCGTCAACATCCGTAGGTGTCGTAGATGTCGCTGTCCAAACTGCAAAGAGGGAGGAGCAGGCAAAAAGAAACAACATGTGTGTCACGTACCCGAGTGTGGCAAAGTATACAGCAAGACTTCACACCTTAAAGCACATCTGAGGTGGCACACTGGTGAGAGGCCGTATGTGTGTCAATGGCTCCTGTGTGGTAAGTCCTTCACACGATCTGATGAATTGCAGCGACATCTCAGGACTCATTCAGGGGACAAGAGATTCCAGTGTAAAGTTTGCAGTAAACGTTTCATGAGATCAGACCACCTCGCTAAACACATCCGTACACACGAGTACCGCAATCAGGTCACCTCCACCGAGGCTCCATGCCCCATCAGACTCACAGGAGCAAAAGGATATAGATAAGGACACCCCCTGATCTCCCAGACTCACCTAATTCAGAAATGGAGCTTCAGGAACCCCACCACCACCACTACCACCACCAACAACAACAACAACACCAGCAGTAGTATATTGAGTGGTGTATCGGTCAGTCCAACAATTCCGTCCATATGCCTCATACACTTAGTGATATCCTTAATGTAGCCATGTCTTGTATATAATATTGTGTGTGTGTCCTACGTTATAGCAGAGTATTGTCTGTATAATTTATATAATTTTTATAGTGATGTGGGGAAGTGTTTAATACGGGTTTTTGGCGTCCTTTCGGCCCTAGCCACTCACTTTCAGTTTTTCAACTGTTCCAATGTTCCCATTTATTTTATTTTATTTTATTTAGTGAATCTTATGAACCAAAACATCAACAGCTATAATTTCTCATATTTTTTTTAGACCGATTCATTGAAATGTTGAAATTGCAGTACTTCTGAAATAGTGTGGTGTATTAGTGGAACAAGTTGAGAGAGAGAGAGAGAGAGAGAAGAGAGAGAGAGAGAGAGACGAGAGAGAGAGAGAGAGAGAGAGAGAGAGAGAGAGTACCAGGGTAGGTTAAAAAAACAACACTGAATGGTTTTAATACATGGACTCAGAGTGATGGTATAAATGAGGAACTGTAAAAGAGTCGTGATTCCTCCAAAGTATGCCAGGAAACAGGACCAAATGAACAAAACTAATGGTGCCCCTGTTTGCTTAGACTAGTTTGGAGGAAATCATTGGCTCCAGATTCATCCCTTAATTAAAAACTGCATCAAAAGGACATCTGCAGTTTTCTATAAGTTCTAATGTTTTGTTTTTATGTACTAAGACTTAAGTTATGTCTCGAGAACCTGTGATTTATAAATAATAATAATAATAATAATGATGGTATAGAAGAATTTTTATATATTTATACGTGTTAATGATTTATGCATGTTAGTATTAATAATAATAATAAATAATAATAATAATAATAATAATAATAATAAGAGTATTGATGATATGGAAGTGTATTTTTATATATTATTCGTGCAGTACTGTATAATTATGTGTGTGTGAATATAATGTATCATTGTATTGTCAATAAAACTGTTGTTGTCTTTAATAGTTTATGCTTCAGTTTTATTCGTTAACATCAACAGTCTATCCCCCAACATTATTATTATACACTTAAGAATATGGTTACTACATTTTGATATATTTAAGGGGGTGTGGGAATAGGGGGACAGGCTTGGGGGGGGGGGTTTGGGGGGGGGTGCAGGAGTAAGGGGGACAAGCTTGGGTTTTTTTTGGGAGGGAGTTAGAGGGATGGGAGAATAGGGAGTCAGGCTTTCTATCCACCCCAAGCCTGTCCCCCCTATTCCCCGCACCCCCCTAGTCCCACCCCAAGCCTGTCCCCCTATTTCCCCGCACCCCCTTAAAAGGACCCTGTGATCGTGTATGAAAACTGGAGGCTTCTGATTCCTCCTGACCATGCCATGAAACAAGCTGCTTCCATATAGGTGGTGTTTCGTGGCAATACTTGAAGTACTCTTATTACAATTCCAATTTTCTGACTACATCACAGGGACCATAATATTAAACCTATAGTAATAATGTAGACATAGTAGTGATTCCTTTGTTTACATGGTGTGATATAAAGTACTATGTGTCACTGATATATAAAATTCTGTGTCACATGTAATATAAACACACACTCACACACACACACACCACACACGTCACCGACACTTCCTTCCACCTACAATACCCTCGTCCACCTCGTGCACTCCGTCACTCCAACATATTACAGCCAATAAGAGCCCGCACTGATAGGTATAAGAACAGTGCCATCCCCAGCCATTGTTCACCTACTCAACAACACATAGTCTATTACAATATACTGCCTTGTTTCCTTCTATATATTTTATGTTTCTTTCCAGTATTTATATATGTACATCAATTCATCACTGTATATTTTCAGCTTCAGGCTGCCACTCTCATCAATAAAACCGTTTATTATTATTATTATTATTATTACACACACACACACACACACACACACACACACACACACACACACACACACACTCACACACACACACACACACACACACACACACACACACACACCACACACTTAGGGCCTATAAATTAGACCTACAGTAATCACAAACATAGTGTCGATTCCTTTGTTTACATAGTGTTATAAAGTAGTATGTGTGTGTACAAAATTTTCACTTCCTCGGTAGTATAGTGGTGAGTATCCCCGCCTGTCACGCGGGAGACCGGGGTTCGATTCCCCGCCGGGGAGGGACAATATTTTTTTACAGTAACAATAATTAATCCAGTAACTTGTAGAAGCGAAGAAAACACACTAATATCTGTACATAATAGAAAAAAATATTAGGAAAGCTAATATAAAATAAAATAGGGGAAGCTAATAATATAAAAAAAAAAAAAAAAAAAAAAAAAAAATATATATATATATATATTATATATATATATATATATATATATAACCATGGTAATGTTGAGGAGGAAGAGAATATGTTTTGGTTAATGTGGATGTCTAATGAATCCTCCAAACTGTGTCAACGAAACAAATCCCCAATTACTAACATTGTAGTGACGTGTTTCCTGTCAGTGTTTGGAGTATTATTAATTATTCATATTCGGCCTTATGGTATATACCATAATTATAAGTGTCTCTTTTTATTCTCTCTCTCTCTCTCTCTCTCTCTCTCTCTCCTCTCTCTCTCTCTCTCTCTCTCTCTCTCTCTCTCTCTCTCTAGTATCATTTTAGGGTTCTCTCTTCATTCTTTCCCGTCTCTCTCTCTCTGTGTCTGTCTGTCTGTCTCTCTCTCTACAACAACAACTCTCTCTTCCCCCCCCCTCCCTCCCTCCCTCTCCCTCTCTCCCCCTCTCTCTCTCTCTCTCTCTCTCTCTCTCTCTCTCTCTCTCTCTCTCTCTCTCTCTCTCTCTCTTCCCCCCCTCTCTCTCTCCCTCCCTCCCTCCCTCCCTCCCTCTCTCTCTCTCTCTCCCCTCTCCTCTCTCTCCACCGTGGCACCCCCCCTGTGGAGTGGAGTACCAGAGGGGACCACCACCACCACCACCACCACCACCATCACTGCCACTGCTGTTCTTCACCACAACTTCCCGACATTTGACACTTTCCTTATTGGATTCGTCACTTGTTTTTTTTTTTTCCTCCCTTGTTCCTTTCACTCTCTTTTATTTATTTTCTTACACTCTCTCTTTTTTATTATTTTCTTACACTCTCTCTTTTTTATTTATTTTCTTACACTCTCTTTTTTATTTATTTTCTTATACTCTCTTTTATTTATTTTCTTACACTCTTGTTTTTATTCCTTTCTCTCTCTCTCTCTCTCACATTTATTCCTTTCACTCTCTTTTATTTATTTTCTTACTCTTTTTTTATTTTTTTTCTTACACTCTCTTTTTTAATTCCTTTTCTCTCTCTTTCTCACATTTATTCCTTTCTCACTTTCTCTTATTTATTCCTTTCTCACCTCACTCTCTTCTTATTCCTCACTCACTGTATTCTCATCAATCTTTCCCCACTCCTCTCTCTCTCTCTCTCTCTCTCTCTCTCTCTCTCTCTCTCTCTCTCTCTCTCACTCTCTCGTCTCTCTCTCTCTCTCTCTCCTCTCTCTCTCTCTCTCTCATATATTCTCCTTCGTGTTACAAAATCCTCATAGCCAAACATGGTCATCTTTCTTTCTCTTCCTTCTCCTCCTCTTTCTCTTCTTCCTCCTCTATTTCTCCTCCTCTTACTCCCCCTCCTCCTTTTCTTCCTCTTTCTCCTCCTTCTATTCCTCCTCCTCCTGCTCCTATTCTACCTCCTTCTCTTCCTCCTCTTCCTCCTCCTCCTCGTCTTTCTTTCCTTTACACGAGAAAGAGGAGGTGTTGTCCTGCTGGTGTGGGTGTGTGTGTCCTGCTGGGAGGTGTCTTAATACAGGACACATTACCTCACCAGTCCTCTCTCTCTCTCTCTCTCTCTCTCTCTCTCTCTCTCTCTCTCTCTCTCTCTCTCTCTTCTTATTATTTCCCCTGATAATTCCTTGTAGTCGGTTAATACATGTAGTACCTCTCATAGGATACAAAATAATAATAATAATAATAATAATAATAATAATAATAATAATAATAATAATAATAATAATAACGATAATACTAATAATACTAATAATAATAATAATACTAATACTACTAATAATAATAATAATAAAAATAATAATGATAATGATAATACTAATAATAATGATAATACTAATAATAATGATAATAATAATGATAATAATAATATAATTAATAAAAATTCATTATACGAAACTGGACACATTTATTAATTAAAAATTACCATTGTTAATAATACAATCTTTATACACGCTGTAGCAATGTCATTCACACTATCATAACATAGGTACTGTATATATAAAGTATGTATGTATGTATGTGTATGCATGTTGTGTGTATTTGTGTGTTGTTGTATCCATGTGGAACAGATACGTGTGTGTGTGTGTGTGTGTGTGTGTGTGCATGCGAGGATGAAAATAAATCATATCCATGCATGCAATTAAGGAGGCTGTCTTGTTGGTAAATTGGAAAGCAACTGATTCCTCCTAACTATGTCTGAAAACAGCTGATGCCCTCGATTATAAGTACTAATGAGAGATCTGTTTCGTGGCTAAGTTTGCAGGAATCGGAGACCTTCCAATTTATCACCAACAACGGAAAAATCATACCCCCTTAAGGACCCTGTGATCGTGTGTTAGAATTGGTGGCTTCGGATTCCTCCTGACTATGCCACGAAACATGCTCCTTCAATATAGGTGCATCCATGGTGTTTTCGTGGCAATATTTGTAGGACTCCGTAAACTCCAAACTTCTGACTACATCATAGGGGTCTTTCATTTTAAGCACGGTAGACACACTCGGCTGTATGGGGGACCACCTCAAATTTGGAGAACTCGACCCCATTGCGATTGAAGACGGCAGCACACTTCTCAGTCGCCGGGCCGCTGTTCTGAGGTGAGCGGGAGAACACGAAGGCAAACTCGGTCTTGTAGTTGTCGAAGGAGATGCAGGCGTAGACACAGGAGTAGGTCTCGTAGTCAGTCTCGATCACCTTGTATGGCGTGGCGAATACTGCAGGCACGGAAACCAAAGAAGTTGAGTGTCATGTAAATATTCGAGGTGTGTTTTTTGTTGTTGTTAGTGTCAAGCAGCTGTGTGTGTGTGTGTGTGTTGTTAGTGTGTGTCATGAAGCTGTGTGTGTGTGTGTGTGTGTGTGTGTTGTTAGTGTCATGCAGCTGTGTATATGTGTGTGTGTGTGTGTTGTTAGTGTGTGTCATGAAGCTGTGTTTGTGTGTGTGTGTGTGTGTGATGCGCCAGTTTATTGTTTCATTCGAACTATTTGACCAATATAAACCACAACACACAATGCAAACATCAATTATATTTCAACTCATACTATTAACCCTAGAGGGATTTTATTTCTATACTCACTCACCTCCTCTCTCCTTCACTCACATATTATGATGAGCTCAGTCAATCAATCCATCAATCAGTCAATCAATAACTTCACCTGTGAGACTTTAGTTACACACACACACACACACACACACACTCCCCTGTAGGACTATCAAGCAACATGTGAGCGGCTGGGAACCACACACACACACACACACACTCACTCACTCACTCACCTGTGGGACCATCAAGCAACATGTGAGCGGCTGGGAACTCCTTAGTCGGGTACAACTTGGCTCTCATCTTGAGGTAGTCGTTGTTGACCCCAAAGCCTTCCGTCCTCACACCAAACCCATAGTCAGTGTCGGAGTAGTCGTAGAAGGTGTGGGTACATTTTCTTGGCAGGCAGGTATGGGATATCTATCATCTCTGTTATGTACCATCTCCGGCGTACTGTGGAATACAAAGGAATACAAAGGACCTATACACACACAACACTGCATGGTGGTGGTATTTGTAAGGCTGTTTGGTGTAAGGGGATGCAGGAGTAGGAGACAGGCTTGGGGGGGGGGGGACTGGAGGGGTGCGAGGAAAGGGGGACATGCTTGCTTGGGGTGGGTAGAAAGCCTGTTCCCTATTCGGAGGGGGTTAGGGGTTAGTGGGAATAGGGAACCAGGCCCCCCTTCTCCCTCACCCCCCCCACCCCCCAAGCCCCCCTAAGCCTGTCCCCCTATTCTCGCACCCCCTTAAGGACCCTATGATCGTGTATGTAATTTGGTGGCTTCTGATTCCTTCTGACTATGCCACGAAACAAGCTCCTTCTATATAGGCTAGTGTGTTTCGTAGCAATATTTAAAGGACTCGTTTACCTCCAATCTTCTGACTACAACACAGGGTCCCTTAAGGTGCTAATTCGTTTTGGGTACATTGGAGTGCCTTAATTCCTCCAAAGTATGCTAGGAAACAGGACCAGAAGAGCAAAAATAATGGTGTTCTGTTGCTTGGAATAGTTTGGAGGATTCAGTTGCTCCAGAATTACCAACACCTTAACTGAGCTATCTAGTGTACGAGGTGAGACAAAGTATATAGTAAATAAGGAAGGAAGGAAGTAGATAAGTAAATAAAATGAAGGAAGAGATGGTCAAGGGCTGTATGCAACAAGAGAAACAATAATTTCTGAATATTTCACAAAACATGTGTGCATTTGACAAACTTTTCACAGATCCAAGTTGGCTTGATAATTGAATGAGACGCATTTGACAGTTTTCTGAGGTTCAATTTGGTGTGACATTTGACTGAGACGCGTTTTGCTTACTTTTCTGAGGTCCAATTCGGTGTGATATCAGAATGAGACTCATTTTACTTACTTTTCTGAGATCGAAGTTGTCCTGAATTTTAACGGCGGCGCATTTTCCCCGCGTCACGAAGTCAGGGATGGCGTCCCCAGCAACACAGGCGACCAAGGCAGCAACAAGCACGAGCACCTTCATAGTGGTAGTGGTGGTGATGGTGTGTGTGTGTGTAGAGGACAGGACGTGGATGCTATTTGTTTGCTGGTCCTTCCTCCTGCCTTTTATATATATATCCATGTGTGTGTGTGTGTGTGTCCATGCAGGTAGGATGGTTGGTGGGTGGATCTTACAAGCGTGAAGGAGGTGGAGCATCATTGCAATTCATCCGGTTACCCTCCAATCACCTATTTGGGGCGTGGCCTTAATCATCCCAAGCAAGCACACACACACACACACACACACACACACACACAAGGACCCCGATGGTCACATATATAAAGCCTGGGCCCACCTAAACTTCCATTCCTTAGTTGAACCTCCCACAACCACTACCACTACCACCACTACCACTACCACCACGATGCGTTGTCTGGTCCCCTTCGTCTTCCTCGTCTTGGCAGCATTTGCGGTCGCTGATAAAGTCCCCGATTTTGTCATCCCAGGAAAGTGTCCCAGAGTCAATGAGGCCAAGCTGTGGAAGGAACAAGTACCCAAACATGCCAGTGTGAGTAGATATAATAATATTGACAATTGGCTGGTCATTCTATTTTTTTTTTGTGTATAATATATTTTCTGGTCATTCTATTTTTTTTTTTTTTTTGTATAATATATTTTATGGTCATTCTATTTTTTTTTTGTATAATATATTTTATGGTCATTCTATTTTTTTTTATTTTGTGTAATATATTTTCTGGTCATTCTATTTTTTTTTTTTTTTTGTATAATATATTTTCTGGTCATTCTATTTTTTTTTTTTTTTTGTATAATATATTTTATGGTCATTCTATTTTTTTTTTTTTTGTGTATAATATATTTTTCCGGTGATAATATATTTCCTGTTATAATTGATTTTTTCTATTCTATATTTATAATAGATTTGTTTTATTATGATATATTTTCCTGGTAATATATATTTTTTGTTATAATAGATTTTTCCTGTGTATTCTATTCTATATCTAAAATCGATTTGTTTGATTATGATACATTTTCCTGTTATAATAGATTTTTCCTGTGTATGCCGACCAATCTATTCTATATATATAAGTGATTTTTTCTTGTGTAATGTTTTCAGTATGCTGGTCAGTGGTACCAATGGTCAATGACAGAGAACCCTTACCAACCCATCAAGCAGTGTAACCGTGTCGAGTATTCCTTTGGTCAGTACTGTATATATTATTTATCATGCTCTCACACTTTCTTTAACTTTATATCTTTACAATAACCGTGTCGAGTATTCCTTTGGTCAGTACTGTATATTATTTATCATGCTCTCACACTTTCTTTACCTTTATATCTTTACAATAACCGTGTCGAGTATTCCTTTGGTCAGTACTGTATATATTATTATTTATCATACTCTCACACTTTCTTTACCTTTATATCTTTACTATAACAACATTACCCACGTGTCCTAATTCTTTATTATTTTGTCTTTTGGTTCAGATCTTTTTAATTACCATGCTAGAAGTCTTGGCAGTTCGGTTCTGTTAAATGTGTAATGCATCTCTACCTTTCAACTATAAAAACAATAATAACATCAATGAAAAAATATATATAAAATCTAAATCAATATTTACTACACCAACAACAACAACAACAACAACAACAACAATAAAAAAAATTTATATCTGTATTCACTACACTTTCAACAACAACAATGAAAAAAATTATACTTATATTCATTACACCGTCAACAACAACAACAACATCAATGAAAAAAGCTATATAAATATTCACTACACCTTCAACAACAACAACAACAACAACAACATCAATGAAAAAATCTATATCAATATTCATTACACCTTCAACAACAACAACAACAACAACAAAAACATCAATGAAAAAATCTGTATATAATAAATAATGTTGTGTATTTAATCTACTCTACGTAACCCCTTCGTGACACTGATTGACTGATTGACTGATTGATTGACCCTCTCGACTCGTACAGATGGCAAGGCGTTCAAGGCTAAGACAACTGGATTGGACACTGATGGTAACCCCTTCAGACACAATGGCCAGCTCTACCCCAATCCATTCGGCGAATCTCATCTCTCCATTGATTACGAAAATAGTGAGTATTGAACCGTTCAGTCCTTCTTTCGTTCGTGTACACAACTGGTCAACTCTGGTACACCTATTCACTCACTGGCTGTCTTCAATTCCTTACTATACAACTTTCCTTAGTATTGAAGAAACAGATCACCTCAGTACACGAGTTATATATAAAAAAGGTACTATTAGCCACAAGAATTGATACAAACGTTGTTATTTTCGAGGGTTTACAACATATAGAAAATGTAAGACTACCAGTACCTAACTGCAATGCAATATTATTATTAGGTTTGTTGTTTTGGTAATCATTGTGTCATCAGGTAGACCATTCATTGCAGTATACCTCCACAATAATGACCTCTCTTGCCATATAGCCTGTGTAAGAATTCCTGTGGCCAGCCGTACCTGCTTTATGTGACTTAAAATAGTGTGGCATAATCAACACAGCCCTCAATTCACCCGCAAAAATATGATCATATGTTAACTTATGGGAAGATATTGTTGTTGGTGAAGTGGAAGGTTACTAATTCCTCCTAACTACGCCAGAAAACAGATGCCCTCATTGGTAGTAATAGGGTGTCTATTTCGTGATGTACTTAGGAAGAATACAGACCTTCCAATTCACCAACAAAAAAATCTCTCCCTAAGTGGGTAATTCACTTTTGTTACACTGGAGTACCTTGATTCCTCCAAAGTATGCCAGGAAACAGGACCAGATGAACAAATATAATGGTGTTCTGTTGCTTGGAATAATTTTGAGGAATCAGTTGCTCCAGATTTACCAACACTGCACTTCCTCCTTAACACCAATATGTTGTCTCTTGTCTATCTATACAGCGTTCGCCGCACCCTACGTTGTTGTGGACACTGACTACGCCCACTACTCGTGCATCTACTCCTGCATCGATTATGACTTCGACTACTACTCCGACTTCGCCTTCATCTTCTCTCGCTCCCAGGACCTTCCAGACGAGTACCTGCGCAAGTGTGAGACGGCCTTCAGGGAAATTGGCGTTGATCTAAACCGTTTCAACAGACTACCACATGGAAGCAACTGCAGATATGACGTCTACGGTTCCCTGTAGAGTGTACATGGTTGGCCTGATATATATACCATTGGAATATCCTTCATTTGTTGCTCGATCATCTATTTTTTTTCTATAGTCCCAAATCCCCGGGTCCTTCTTTTTTTTCATTTCCCAGTTCCCTGTTTACAATAATTACCTGCTCATACTTTTTCAGTCTCAATGCCATCTTCCCTCCTCGTGGACCCACTTTGCTCAGAATATACCATCAGTATACGTAGTGTAATATTTATTAATGTTACCCAATGTCCATTCCTCTCACTGCCTTACTTGACTAGATCTCGATGGCAATAATGATGATGATGATGATGATTCTCTCTCTTCAACACTACTCATCCATACGAACACCTTTATAAGACCAAGATGGTAGTGATATTATCTATATATTATAAACAAAAATAAAACACTCTGCCTTAAAAACCTACATGACTCAGTGACTAATTACTTACGACTTTATGGTTCACAAAACAGTCTAAGGTTAGTTTTCCCATTCTCGTAATTACCAAACATTTTCAGCCTCGATAAACAAACAGGCAGGAAGAAAACAACAACAACAACAACAACAACAACAACAACAACAACAATTGATTATATAGTACCCTAATGAAGACCTACAGTACAACATTACAATTCTGTAGAAAAACTTTTGTTACTCTGTTTTTTTTTTTTATTCCTTGTCTCTTAAGAACTGTAAACACTGGACTACTACTAACTTATAAGTGTATAGTATATGTTTGTATACGTGGTAGCAATGTTGTGTAGCATAATCATTATACAGTAAGTGTTATGTATGTGAATGCAAATAAAGTGTGTATATAGATCACTATTTCGTATTGTATCCTCCATAATTATAGGTTTTAAATTCATGTTGTATACGATAACAGATTCATGAGTTTATTTGTACACGATAACAGATTCATGGGTTTATTTGTATACGATAATAGATTCATGAGTTTTAGTTGTATACGATAACAGATTCATAAGTTTATTAATTTGTATACGATAATAGATTCGTAAGTTTATTAGTACACGATAACAGATTCATGGGTTTATTTGTATACGATAATAGATTCATGGGTTTATTAATTTGTACACGATAACAGATTCATGGGTTTATTTGTACACGATAACAGATTCATGAGTTTATTAATTTGTACAAGATAAAATATTCATAAGTTATTAATTTGTACACGATAACAGATTCATAAGTTTATTAATTTGTACATGATAACAGATTCATAAGTTTATTTGTACATGATAATAGATTCATGGGTTTATTTGTATACGATAATAGATTCATGAGTTTATTAATTTGTACACGATATAAGATTCATAAGTTATTAGTTACCCTCTTTCCAAAACTATAGTCTTGAGTTGATTTTCTGCCTGTGTTTTATAAGGGAAAGATTAAAGGCCAAAAACTCGATAAAGGTGTTAATTCACATTTGATATGTACAGTTGCCAAAAAAGGTATTGCGACAACTATTGATACAACATTAAATATATTAATGTCCATAGTTGTTTGTAGGGATATATATATATAAGTATGTATTACAGAAGGATATGTATATTTTCTTCTGTTATACATGCTTATAGTCCATATACAAATATTTGTGGATATAACTATGGTTAAAGTTCTATAAAGATTTGTCGCAATACCTTTTTTGGCAACTGTACATCAGAGTGCCTTAAGGGGAGGGTATAGTTTGGATATTTTTGGTGATAATGATTCCTCCAAACTCTTTCAAGCAACAGAACACCACTATTTTTGTTCATTTGGTCCTGTTTCCTGGCATACTTTGGAGGAATCAAGGCACTCCAATGTACCAAAAGTATACTCTCTCCTTAATTCAGAGTCCCTTGATTCCCCCAAAGTATGCCAGGAAACAGGACCAGATTAAACAAATAATAATGGTGGCCTTGTTGCTTGGTGTAGTTTGGAAAAATCAATTGCTCCATCTTTACTAATCCTATAAGTTACGTATGAATCAGTAGTATAATAATAATAATAATAATAATAATAATAATAATAATAATAATAATAATAAAAGCAGTAGTTGATGCTGTCGTTGCTCATGCATTAGTAGTAGTAGTAGTAGTAGTAGTAGTAGTAGTAGTAGTAGTAGTAGCAGTAGTAGTAGTAGCAATAGCAGTAGTTGTAGTAGTAGCAGTAGTAGTAGTAGTAGCAGTAGTAGTAGTATAGTTATCCCTAGAATAGCCAACCAACAGACACTTTACACACCAAATTATTATTATGTTAAAATATCTGAGCCGAGCAAGATGAACTCATAAAGTATTATAATATATTTTTTTTACGCTCGTCAACTAACCATGTACAGTATGCTGAAGGCGATATTATCTAAAAGCAGTAATTTTTTTTTTCCTATGTTGTTTACTTTGCTTGACCTTGGGGATGGATGGATGGAGGGAAGGGGGGGACAGGGGACAACAGTTCCAGGAAGCGTGTCTGAGGGAGTTTGACCCCCCTACATGCCTGCCCCTCTCAACTAGAGGTGTATCGTATAGCCTACCGTCCTTGGCCTTGGACTGTCTGTTTGGGTTCATTGGTTTCGATGTGCTTGATTTACGTGTGGTGGTGTCGACTTTGTAAGGGTGGTTAATTAAGGAAGTACAGCCACAATCACATATCCACCGACACTTTCCTTCCATCTTGGTGATAAAGAACAACAAGTGTATGATTTTGCAGCACCTCATCATAATAATTGAAGGGGTTGAGTTGACTTATTATTGTTCATCAGGTTCTGTTTCTTGGCATATTTTGGATGAACCGAGGCGCTCCATTGTAACAAGAGTGAAGTTCCCCTTAAGGTGGTAATTCTTTTTTGGTACATTGGAGTGCCTTGATTCCTTCAAAGTATGCTAGGAAACAGGACCAGAAGAGCAAAACTAATGGTGTTCTGTTGTTTGGAATAGTTTGGAGGATTCAGTTACTCCAGAATTACCAACGTATATATTTTGTTTGGTATGTTGGTTGGTAGGTGTCTGTGAGTGATGGGTACATGTGTCTGCTTGCTTGCTTGCTTGGGTACGGTCGAAATATATAGCCTCATTCTGTCTGTCACTCCTTTATTTTTACTATAGTTGTTGTGGTGGTGATGAGTTTGATAATAATGTTTATTTGCTGTTAGTTGTTTCT
>JAWZYT010003292.1:0-22500 GCA_034508575.1 Petrolisthes manimaculis
ATATGCCTCCGATATCTTTTTCTACTCACTCTCTCATTTCTCTCCTTGACCCTTTCATTTATTATTCTACATTTTTTCCCCCTTTCTATCCCTGGAGCACCTGTTGGATGCGGTTGTAGGGTTCTCGCCTCACGTCAACATTCCCTAAGTTCAAATCTCGTCATTTTACGTAAACTCTGTAACCTAAGTAAATATATGAGCTACGTGAATTAAGTTGCCAATCCTCCCTCGAGCAGTGGTTGATCAGCTTCTGAACTAGATGAAGTTGTGACTCCTTGTTCCTGTGATCTTGACCTACTCATATATTCCTTCTCCATCCGTTACCTAGACTCCCTCCTCGCTTATAGGATCATGTGTAACCCGAGACCAAATGGGCAAAAAATGCGTTAGGTGGTGCACGCGGATCCTACACTTCTTCCTTCATAAGCCGGTCTGAGCCAGGGAAGCTTAGCGCGGAAGCCTCACAGTCTACTTGGCCTGCATGTGACTGGTAAGACCGAGGAATATTAAGCTAATATTGGAGAAGCAGTTGAGCGACGGGATGCAAAATTAAATTCCGTGGCTTCTTCAGCTGAGCCTCCAACCTACACACATCAGCGAGAGAGGATAGTCGCTTCTCGTTACACATATGCATATCATCATATAATAATGCGTCAACGTCAGGTAGGAACGAGGTAGGACTGGCAGGTACCAAGAACGCTGCAGCTCTGCCGACTTGATATGAGAGCTAAATCTTTAATGGTCAGGGAAGAGAGACGGGGAGGGAAGAGATGGAAGCACAATGTTCATGCTTACTTTAAAGGGATATATATTTTTTTCTCTCCCTCGCTTTCATGAGATCTTCCATCATGCTGTCTGTTTCTTACCTGGCATCTCATCCGCGTCCCCCCACCCACCCCCACCCCACTCGCCTGCTCCCATCGTTTCCGACCCTTAGAGACAACAGGCATTATTATGAGGTTGAGTGTAGACGGGGTGGATATGAGAGAGAGAGAGAGAGAGAGAGAGAGAGAGAGAGAGAGAGAGAGAGAGAGTTAGAGAGCACGTCTGACCCCTGGGATCCTCCACGTGTAGAAGGTATGATAGGACTGGTGGGTTTGTACACCTGGCCACTCTGTTTCTCTGTCTCTTTGGCTGTTTCTCTGTCTATTTGTTTTTTTCTGTGTCTTTATGTCTCTGTTTTCGCCTCAAATGTTGTCTCTTTCTGTCTCTGGTTTATCTTTGGCTGTTTCTCTGTCTATCTGTTTTTTTTCTGTCTCTATCTGCCTCCGTTTTCGCCTCTAATTTTGTCTGTCTTTCTGTGTCTCTGTTCTAGCCTCTAATTTTGTCTCTCTGTCTTTGTTTACTTTCTGGTTGTCTCTCTATCTATCTGTTTTTGTTTCTGTCGGTCTATCTGTATCTCTGTTCTCGTATCTAACTTTGTCTTTCTTTATGTCTCTGTTTTCGCATCTAATTCTGTCTCTGTCTTTTTGTTTACACTCCATCACTGTTACTGGCTGTCTTTCCATTTGTTTATTTCTGTCACTCTCTCTATGTCTCTCTATGTCTCTGTTTTCGCCTCTAAGTTCGTGTCTCTCTGTATTTCTGTTCTGGCATCTAATTCTGTCTCTCTCTGTCCCAATGTTTACTCTCCGTCTGTGTGTCTGTCTTGTGCCATTGTCTCTTCCCGTCTCTTCCGTCTCTCTTCACACCACTTTTCAGCCCTCCAATCTTCCTCCGTCAGAAGCAAATTAATCCTCGTCGAGATTACATGAAGGAGGATGTCAGTCACAGCAAAGAAAAAGAACTTGAGGATCGCTTATATTACAACCAACACGATTTTAATACTAACCTACACGAGTTAAATTCCTGGAGGGGAGATTCTCATGTTGGTAAAATTGGAGGGCTACTGATTCCTCCTAACTATTCCCAGAAAACAGACTACCTCAATGGTACTAATAGAGGATCTGTTTCTTGGTATTGTTTGGTGGAATCAAAGATCTTCCAATTCACCAATAAAAGTTCTTTCCAGTGGTGTATAATGAATTAAATATATCAAATTATATAGAATTAATCATGTGTGTGTTGACTATAGTGATATTACATTGCATCTTTTCTTCATTGACGGTATAATATTTTCCAAGCACGATGGCGTTTATTCGCTGCACTGTAAATCACCTCAATATTAACGTTAATTCCGATGCTTGCCTTTGAATGAATAAAATTGGCCAATAGAGTCTCTAGTTAGGGTGCAATTTTCAGCCCGAATTTAGTGTAACTGGGATAATAAAGTTGGGTGGGGGTTGCAAAAGTGGCGCACCAGTAGAAATTGGATAAATTTGAAGTCTGGCTTAGTCTCACTCATAGTAATAGTACATAACCTAACCTAACCTAACCTGACCTGACCTGACCTGACCTAACCTGACTTGACCTAACCTAACCTAACCTAACCTGACCTAACCTAACCTAACCTAACCTAACCTAACCTAACCTAACCTAACCTGACCTGACCTGACCTGACCTGACCTGACCTGACTTGACCTAACAGGGATAGAAAAACCATTGAGTATATAGGATTCAGTTGTAAGCACCAATAACTTTAAGGTGAGGGAATAGTTTTGGCATTTTTGGAGATAATGATTCCTCCAAACTATTCCCAGCAACTGGCCATAATTATTCTTGTTAATCTGGTCCTGTTTCCTGGCATGGTTTGGAGGAATCAAGGCACTCCAATGTACCAATAACCTCCCCAGCCTTGTAGCCAACATTTGCCACCAAAAGTACATTCCTATTTATTTTCCTATTTATATCTTACCTACATTATTGTGAGTATTCAAAGTGTTCCAGATCAACCACAAATACAGTGTACTCCAATTTTTATTATTCGTATTTATTTTTTTCACCTGGCGAAAATGTATAAGTATCATAAGTGAAGTACCTACCCACCTATCCACTCACCCACCCACTTCATTCATCATAAGTGAAATACAGCGAGGCAGAGCAAGATTAAGCCGCCTTATTTTTCCCTCCCTCAGGCTATCACCGCTTGGCCAGAAAATGTTGAGAATTACACGGTGAACTGAGTTGTGAGGAGCGCTTACTGTGTCTTTACTTCTCTCTCTCTCTCTCTCTCTCTCTCTCTCTCTCTCTCTCTCTCTCTCTCTCTCTCTCTCTCTCTCTCTCTCTCTCTCGTTGGGTGGGATCGTATTATGTCTGCATCAGTGTATTTCATTTTTTGTTTGTTATGTTTTTTTTTGTTTCGACATTATGCCCTCGAGTGGTTGGTTGGTTGGTTGGCTGCTTGCTTGGTTGGTTGGTTGGTTGGTTGGTTGGTTGGTTGGTTGGTTGGCTGCTTGCTTGCTTGCTTGCTTGGTTTGCTGGTTGGTTGGTTGGTTGATTGGCTGGTTGGTTTATTTTTCGTTTGGTTATGAAACACGGTGATTCTTATTCTGATGTTTGTGTTTGTAAAGAGAAGGTGCCACCAGTGAAGGGGAAGTGACGAGAAAAAGGCTGATGAAATGCGTAGATCATGAGACAAGGCACAGATATGATACGTGCAGATAATACAAGTTAAAATAATCATGGTATATAAAAGGAAGATTATTATTACTCTAGATGTATGAAAGAAATGAAAACAAAGCCAGAATACATATTGATATCATACGTAAAACACAAATTGGTCCAGGAGAAATGAAAACAAAGCCAGAATATATATTGATATCATACGTAAAACATAACTTGGTCCAAGAGAGAGAGAGAGAGAGGAAGGATAATATGAACGTAATTGTATTCTCAGTGAAAAAGCGAAGGTCACAGTGATGCTTTTCCTGACACTCCAGTAATCACATTGAAGCGTTCGGGGTTCTCTAAGCGGATTGAACCGTTTCCCCCGATCCCTGTGAGATCTGCCCCTGCCCCTGCCACTCCCTCACCCCCGACCCCCATGTACCACCGATACTACCGTCAACACACACACACATTCATGGCTCACCCTCTATTTTATTACCTCTTTCAGTCGTATTTTGATCTGCTCTTTGTACAATCCCTAATGGAAATAAAATAGAAAGATACATGCTTCCCACTCCTAGGATTTCTGGGAGACTGAATGAAATCAATCCTTCAGTTAATGAAAACGTAGCCTTGATTCTTTTGTTATGGTTGTGTGTCGTAAGTGAGAAGAAAATCTGCTTTCCACAACTATACAATCGATCTCAATACTTTGGCGTCACTCAAAGCTCAACAACATTTCGAAAATATATAAATAATGTTGCGGAGAATAATATTTCTTTTAATCATTTATTGCTGTAAATCGCTAATGCCATCCATGATAATAAATGTTTACTCGTGCTATTATTGTCTCATACAAAGAACTAATATATGTCTGGCAGCTTCCTCTTCTCCCCTCCGTCTCTTATCGCGCCTCTGTGTTCTTCTCTCCTCTTTCATCTTTTTTTCCTTCTCTTCTTTCTTCCCCTCTCTTATATCCCCCACTCCCCTTCCATTTTCTCTCCTCCCCCCCTCACCCTCGTTCTACTTCACGACCCCTGTCCCCCTCCCTTCCCCCCCCCCCCCACCCACCCCCGACCAGGCAACCCCTAACCACGGGAATGGAAAAGCGGGCGAGGCAGAAATATCCCTTATCATTTTCCGTACGACTGGCCTAAGGAGAGTTTGACCATCTTCTCTGTGGTGGGACTGGCATAGAGGGGAACGGAGCTGAGGAAAAGGGTCGCCGGATTAATGTTGGGGAAACTATACAAGAAGTGAGGGGAAATGAAGAGTAGAGGGGAGTGATGGTGTGAAGCTGTAAGTAAGAGAATGTAGAAGGGAAAAATGAATGAAGAAGTGAGGGGAAATGATGAATAGAGGGGAGTGATTGTGGGAAGCTGTAATTAAGAGAATGTAGAAGGGAAAAATGAATGAAAAAGTGAGGGGAATGAAGAGTAGAGGGGAGTGATTGTGGGAAGCTGTAAGTAAGAGAATGTAGAAGGGAAAAATGAATGAAGAAGTGAGGGGAATGAAGAGTAGAGGGGAGTGATTGTGTGAAGCTGTAATTAAGAGAATGTAGAAGGGAAAAATGAATGAAGAAGGGAGGGGGAATAAAGGGTAGAAGTGAGGGGAAATGAAGAGTAGAGGGGAGAGAAAGTGGGAAGCTGTAAGTAAGAGAATGTAGAAGGGTAAATGAATTAAGAGTGGGAGAGGAAAGGAGACCACAGTAGTAGAATGAGGGGAAATAATGAATGAATTAAGAGTGGGAGAGGAGAGGTAATACTGGCGAAGAATGAGGAGAAGTAAAGGTATATGAATAATGAGACACTATAGAAGGTGTGAGAGAGAGAGAGAGAGAGAGAGAGAGAGAGAGAGAGAGAGAGAGAGAGAGAGAGAGAGAGAGAAAGAGAGATAGAGAAAGAAAGAGAGAGAGAGAGAGAGAGAGAGAGAGAGAGAGAGAGAGAGAGAGAGAGAGAAGAAAGAGAGAGAGAGAGAGAGTGAAATAAATAAATAAAAGATGACGACTCACCTGTCCTTCATTTTGAGTAGATAATGAACCAGCTTCCCTTGCTTTTGTACGCGATGATAAGTGGGTGAGGTGAGCAGAGAGGGACAAAGACCTCCTCCCCGTCAGTACAATGGGACCGTGTGACAAATGAGGGTATAAATGCACGAATAGGGAGAATGTGGGTGCGTGTGAGGGTGGATGTTTGTGTGTGTTGTGTGTGTCTGTGTGGGTGGGTGTGTGGGTGGATGTTTGTGTGTGTTGTGTGTGTGTGTGTTATATGTGATTGTGTGTGTGTGTGTGTGTGTATGGGTGGATGAGTGTGTGTAGGTTGTATGTATATGTGTTGTTGTTGTGTGTTGTGTGTGTTGTGGGTCTTGCGTAAAAAAAAAAAAAACTGACTAAAATTTTAAGACGAAACATTGCTCTCTAGTTTACCAAAAGTGTAGCACTCCGTCAATTGTTATAGGAGGCAGTGTGAGGCGAGTGTAGGTGTATAGCAAGATCAAGAGAGAGATACTCTTGATCTTGGGTGTATAGTACAGTAGGTCTTGTAACGACGAGGAAACCGGAGCCTCTACCTCACAATATTACCCTCGTTACTCTCACCACACATGACCTACTGAGGATACACACACACACACACACACACACACACACACACACACACACACACACACACACACACACACACACACACACACACACAGTTATATATACACATAGACACAGTCATAACTGTACACACACACATTAATGTATAATGAGAGATGCTTAAGTTTTCAAGGTTATCATTAAATGTTAAACACTTGTGTGAAAGGTTAGTATCCCTGCAGGACACATAATCATTAGTATTACTTCTATATATAATTTCACCCCGAGATATAAGATAATAATAGCAGTACTTTTTTCCTCCTTGTGTAGCCAATACAGTAGGTAAACGGAAGGTGATCTTCGCCACTGACGCTAACTGATCTTTTTCCCAGGCCAGCCATGATGAGATAGAAATTAGATATGTATGAGATCCCGAGTCTTCCCACACAGAGGCTTTACAATTCTTAGTACATAATAAATTTAATGAAGGTTATTGTACATTAATCCATTTGTACTATTACATTCTTGGATAAATCATAAGAGCATTAGGTATTGATAAAACTGCTATGCATAATATGTAAGTATATAAACTATTAAATGATGTAGTAGAGAAATTCTGCTAAAATAACCTTTCATTCTCAGTATGTCGGTCATAGCCTTCTGTCAGAGTGAGTCGCATCAGGCTTTGGTAAAAATGTAGAGGGGTTTCTTCCTAATGAATAAAATTACGGATATCCTGTTACGGAGAAAGCTATAAGGATAATATTACCGTATACCATTATTCACCATAAAGGAAGGGAGGAAGGAAGGAAGGTAGGGGGGATGGGGAGGGTAAAGAAGGAAGGAAAGGAAGAGGGTTAAGATGGGTCGGATGGGAAGGAAGGAAGGAGGTGAAGATGGGATAGGGAGGAAGGAAGGAAGGAAGGAGGAAAGGAAAGAAGGAAGGGGTTGAAGATGGGATTGGGATGGGAAGGAAGGAAGGAAGGGGGAACGAGGGGGTTGGGGTTGGGGTTAGGAAAGGGAGCAATCAGGTTAATGAAGCTAATATCCGCAGCTAACAATATTTCACTAATTACAAGGGCTGGAAATCTGTTTCTTATATAGACTCGAGGCCAGGTCCTGAGTAAACCGAGAATTACTGCTGCTATTATTACGTATTAACCCTCGTCTCGGTCACGGTTGGGATGATCTTAGTATCGGTGTGGTGGGCTGGTGGTGGTGATGCTACCGGTACCAGATTCTTGAGGTGAAGAGCCATCAACCTGAAGGAGAGAGGAGAGAGAGACCTCTCTTAGTCTGAAATCACCCGTATAGGACGAGGGAGAAAGTGACTGAAGGGTAAGACAAAAAAAAAAAAAAAAAAAAAAATACACAGAGGAAAGAGAAAGACAGAAGAGACACTTTACTTAGATTTGAGGATGAAAGAAAGACTCCCCCTTAGTCTAGGAAACCCCTGAAGGACGAGGGAAGGTGGTGACTGAGAGATAGGACACCAAACACTGAGAAAAAAGTATAAATTGAAGAAAATTGTTATGTTTTTATGTGTACGGTGTTGGACCTGGGAAAATCAAATATTAAATAGTGGGCAAAAGTCAGACAAGACACGAGACACTAAACACAGGCAACATTGGGTAGATTTCAAGATATATACAGTATTGTTGTGTAATATATATGATGTATTATAGTTGAAAGTAGTGTGGGGAGGACAAGGCTTCAGTCATACATATCCCACCAGTACAGTACAGTACGTAAACGTGTAATTAGGATGAAGACACAAGAGCTGATATTTAGGTTATACAGTACAAGCCGCTTCCTCTGTTGCCTTGACCTTTATTTTGATGACTGGGAAGAGCGAACTTAATAAACACTCTGTCGAATTGTGAAAAGTATAATATATAAGTGTGAAATGATGCCTGAACTTTGGTGAAATACTACAGAGATGGGAACACACAACACACACACACACACACACACACACACACACACACACACACACACACACACACACACACACACACACACACAGTATACAAACGGAAACCAATAAACCTTTTAATCAAGTGTCTATAAGAAGGTAATGTTGGCCGATGCGACCCCCTCTAACTTCAAGGCAGCTGAGGCCACTAACTCCCTCTAACGTGGCGAGAACGAGGTTATTTCGGGTGAAGTTTGAGTGTCCGGAGGAGTTAGCTGAAGGAAGGAAGGAAGGAGATGGAGGAGGAGAAGGTGGAGTAGGTGGAACAAAAGAGGTTTTCACATCTATAGACACACACGTTGGAATGAAGTATTTTTTTCTTTAAGTCAAATTCCACGACTGGAGATATTTCCATAGTGTATGTATATTTTTGTGGTAATGAAAAAAAATATTATGAAATGACAGCAATCTATACAGTGGATCATACACATGTAGAAGATATACTGAGGTGTGGGAGGGAGGGAGAGAGAGTCGCCAAGTTTCATCTCCTCTGCTGTACAGAATATCTATCCCCTCTTCTCCGTTTCCACAGGGACTTCGGTTTTGCTGTATTCATTGGTACAGCATCTCACCCTTCCTTCCTCATATCCATTCCAGCTTCCTCTTTCTCTCTCCTCCTCCTCCTCCTCCTTCTCCTAAATTACTGTACAGTCTGCGGTAAAAGTTGTGTCGCCTCACTAAGGGATAACATAGAGGATAATCACTGAATCAACACATTCACCAAACAGAATTAAAATATCCATAGGGAAAATTATAAATCTTCTCTACATTTTAATTTTACGAGCCTGTGAAGCTTATATTTCCATACTGTACATATATACTTCAAGACTTGGCAGATGTGGTGACACGACTTCTGCTGCCGACTGTACAACATACCACCAGCATCTCCGACCCTATATATACCTAGCTCTTCTCCCTTCCTTCCAAGTGTTCCACCTCACTGTACTGTACTCTACCTCGGGCTATACTCACAAACCAAACCTTGTACAACCAACCAACCAACCAACCTACCACCCTATCAGTCTCGCTACATCTCCACCCTCTCACTCCATTACACCAGGACTGTTTCGAGAGCTGGATAATTACATGCATTCAAAGGGACCTCGATCTGGATGTCTGTATGGATGTTTCTGTCTTGTGTGTGTGTGTTTTAGCTGTTCGTCTGCCTTATATCGGTGATCTACTCTCTCTCTCTCTCTCTCTCTCTCTCTCTCTCTCTCTCTCTCTCTCTCTCTCTCTCTCTCTCTCTCTCTCTCATATCCACTGCACTGCGACGCCACTAACCTTTGCCAATGTGTCTAGCCTCAGTTGGGTGAGGTAGACACACCAACAGTTTGTATTCCACTTCACATGTCAGGTGTCTGTGGTGCTCACGGTGGTAGTTGTCTTCTTACTTTAGGATTGTGCCTTGATTCCCCCAATGTATGCCACGAAACAGGACCTGATGAACAAAAATACTGGTGGCCTGTTGCATGGATTTGATTGGAGGAATCAGTAGCTCCAGATTTACCAACACTGTACTTCCCCCTTAAATGTCATGTCGGAAGCGCTTGTATCGAAATATGAATTTTAAAATAATAATATATACTTCTGTTTACATATATGTGGAGTATATTATACAATATTAATGTACATATATAAATTCATATATATATTTAGTACATAATATAATATATAATATACATTGCACTAAATTTAAATATAACCTTAAGCACAATAAATACAGTATATTGTCTATGAGCATTAACACTAAAGGATATATTCCAGAGTGAGTGAAAGATATATCTAAATGCACTATGGTACTGCTGTCGCTCTTGGTGAAAAATAAACATGAAAAAAGCTGAGTGTTTTTTAAATATACGGGTAAAAGAATGAAGTTTTGTTACATATTAATGAGACGTTGCCTGTGTGTGTGTATTATGCATATATATAGCTTGGCCTCATCAGATTAATTTGTTGTGTATATTGGAAATCAAATACTGTAATTATTACTACCATACCAAAATAAATATGAAAATAACATGTTGTGGTAATGCGTCCGTTGATTCTGACTGATGTTTTTTTTTTTTTTTTTTTTTTTTTTTTTTTTTTTTTTTTAACCCTGAAAGTTTACCAATTCATGAATATTTTTTTTTTTTTTTTTTTTTTTTTTGTAAATGATTAAAGTATACAAATAATCTGGCACTACATATGGTTATCTGGTGGTCCCTTTTCGAGTTAAAATGTGGTTGGATAGGGTAGTGAAGTTTAGTTGTGATTTATTCCTTTGCCAATTACCGCACTATCACATAAGAGTAACGGCAAAGTTTCCCTTGCTAAGATCTCGACCAACGATTTTGCCGTTATCAGGGAAGTAACGAGGAAATAACTGTCGATGCTTGAGTTAGGGAGGGAGGGAGGGAGAGAGAGAGAGGAGGAAGGATAGTTAGGGAGGGAGGGAGGCTGGGAGAGAGAGGTGGATGGATAGTTAGAGAGGGAGGAAAGGAGAGAGAGGAGGGAGAGAGAGAGAGGAGGAAGGATAGTTAGGGAGGGAGGGAGAGAGAGAGAGGAGGAAGGCTAGTAAGTTTGTTTGGGTATTGGTGAGGACATACACTGTTGTACATTTACTGAGCTTCTCCAACATGTGTTGTAGCCTTAGCCCCACTTTGGTATTACATGTGTACTGTATAATATTATGTACTAAGATATGAAAAGCGACTACAATCAGCAAATTATGTCTTGGATGTTTTATAGTTGTTTTTAGAAGAGCATAAGTGTTGGCAAGTCGATTATAGATTCAACCATGATAGATTTGAAAGGTGGAGAGTTAGTGAACCAAGAGTCCCATATAATAAAGTGTTCTTACAACTTATTTATTCACATTATAAACCTTAAGGGGATAGTATACTTTTGATAGATTGGAGCGCTTTGATTCCTCCAAAGTATGCCTGGAAACAGACCCATATGAAGAAAAGTAATGGTATCCTGTTGCTTGGAATCGTTTGGAGGAATAAGTTGTTCCAGATTTACCACCTAAAACTCAACCCCTTATGGTGGATGAGGGATGCTGGTGGTAGTAGTGAGGGTCAGCCAAAGGTACCGACCCTGACCTGAATGGAGGGTTGACGTCATCCATTCATCCATCAACTCTGTCGCTTCATCCATCTCATACTCCACATCCCTCAGTATGAAAGGAAGAATATATATTTTTAGACTGCTCCTTCCTTCCCCGAGGCGTTTAATACTGGTATACATCGCTGCAGGTCGGTCACAACACAAAGCCTTACTCAGACTTAGCCTCTTATCTTGATTACACTTCGGTTGCTTTGACTGACTACTAAAGCCTCGTCTCTCTCTTCACGATTGCAGGTCCCTATAGGTTTAAAGATATATACATGTTTCTTCCACTAGTTTCCTTTTATGCTCTCCCTGTCCCTTTTCTCTTCCCTTCCTTGCCCTCAATCACTGTTTTTCGCTCTCATCTTCGCCTTATATTTCTTCTTATTTTTTCCAACATAATATTCGTTGCTACTCTTTCATCTGTCTCGATCCAGTGTTATCAGCTTTCAATGTGCTTCTAGTCTCATTACTGAAGTCTACATAAACCTAAATTTCTTCCTAGGAACAGGAAAAGATAACGAGACGAGGCAAACAGGTGTACAAGATCAATTTTATACTTCACTCGAATAGAAGTATTTTCCCAAGGTTTGAAGCGAGTATACTAACTACTTGTGCATGCATTTAATAATTCCTCTCTTGAAATCTCGTACACACACACACGCACACGCACAGGCACAGGCACACGCACACGCACACGCACACGCACAGGCATACACACAGGCACACACGTTACGCTTGCGAACTGGCACTGATGCAAATATGTACTCAAGGGAATGTAAACAAGCGCATCTCAAAATAGACCAGGGCAGAAAATAAGTTCAATCCGAGGGTAAGTCAGGCTGAAACACTGGGAAGGAGAAGGACAATTAAACGCGAGTTAAACCAAGCAGAGAAAATCAAGGGATTGTAAACTAAGTGTGGAAGGAGTGTGGGTGACAGTCTGGTTCAAGAGGGAGGGAGAGAGTGAGAGTGAGTGGAGGGGGGGGGGGATGTGTGTGTTTGTGTGTGTGTGTGTATGGAAGAGGGGGGTGAGTGTGTGTGTGAGAGAGTGAGGGTGAGGGAGAGAGTGAGAGTGAGTGAAGGGGGGGGGATGTGTGTGTGTGTAAGGAAGAGGGGGGTGAGTGTGTGTGTGTGTGTGTGTGACAAAGAGAGATGGGGGGGGGAAGAGACAGTGAGATGCAATTGAAAGTTGACATTAATAAAAGTTTAAGTTCGTATTGATAAGAAAATATCATTGTTGTATTTTTCTTCATACAAATATATGAGAATGGCTCCAATGTAAATTTTTTCTTCTATGTGCCCTTTCTGTAACCTAACCTAACTTACGGGCCACCAGATGCCCAATAGATCAAGAGTAGTTGAATATATATTACATACAAATTATAATATATAAGACATTGGACGGTGTATTGTATCTTAGTAACTCCCAAGCGTTAAAACAGAAGCAGAACTTGTCATTAAAAAGTAAAGAGTTTCGATTTATAAACATCAACATTTCTTTTAACTCAAACTGTCATCACTTGTTCATCATCGCTTTATCTCTCTCTTTAATTAAGGACCCTGTGATCGTATATGGTAATTGGAGGCTTTTGATTCCTTCTGACTATGCCATGAAACGCGCTCCTTCCATATAGATGGTGTTTTGTGGAAATATTTGAAGGACTCATTTATCTCCAAGTTTGATTGGAGATAAATGAGTCCTTCAAATAGTATATAGTTCATCGTAGATTAAACCATTTAGCTATAAATTATGCACAATACAGACATGACAGTGGGACATAATATACCCCTCCATCCCTCCCTAACCTCCCCTATGGTAGGTAGTGTGAGAAAAAAAAATCATCATCATCATCATCATAATTTACTTCATACATAAAGTAAATAGTTCACGGTAGATAATTATGTATGTATCCAGTTGGCTGAGGATGGGAGTGGTCGAGGATCATAGCAGATTATACTCTGCTGTAGCCTTGGTGTGAATCTGATTAACCTTATTACTCATGGCTGACGGATCCATTACACACTCACAACAGCATTAAGCCTCAGTGGGTGGTGGTGGTGGTAGTGGTGGTGGTGGTGGAGTGTAACATTAGAAAAAGTAAGTGGTGTTTTTTTTACAGGTTAGAGAGTATACTATTAAGTGCTGGACGTTAGGAAGAGAGAGCATGTGGTTGGTGTAACATTAGGAAAAGCAAGTGGTGTTTTTTTTTACAGGTTAGAGAGTACTGTATAATAATTAAGTGTTAGATGTTAGGAAGAGAGAGCAAGTGGTTGTTGGTGTTTTAAGAGCCATAGAGCACGTACAGAATGAATAATATTATAGTAAATGTTGGATATTAGGAAAAGTAAGTGAAAGATGTTTTAAGGGAATAGTATGGTAGTATAATTATGATAGTAAGTGTTGGACGTTAGGAAGAGCTATAGTGGTCGATTACATTACGTATACGTATAAATGAAACCAATTATGTATTTACTTGAGACCATATCGAATACTTGTTTGTTTCTCTGTACGTTTAAATTCCACCCTTTAATTCCCAAAGATGTTCCCCGGTGCGTGAGTGAAGGTAATGTTGAGGGAAAAGGAGAGTGCACCGGCAAAATTAAACACGCAATACTTTAGAGCCTAAGTAGACGAGAAAAATAAAATGGTGTTTAAGAAGCTTTAGTGGTGTAACGTAAAATTGTAGCTTTTTGTACACTTTCCTGGGAGTGCAACATAAAGTTATCGAAAGAGAACTTTGTACTTTTATTTCACTTGCTGGATAAATATTTACCAACTAGCTTCGTAGCATTACAACACGAAATATAGCACTTCTCATCATTACGAGCAAATCTGTCTGCAATGAATAAACTTGCTGCCACGAATCGATATTTTTCTTTCATATTGAGATGAAGCTGTGCAAGGGGAGGTGGCTGAGTGGTTAGTGTTCCGGACTTGTATCCTTTAGGTCGGGAGATCGAATCCATTCAGGTGAGGGGCTGAGAATATATACTCTTCTAAATTGAGTTTCAGGCATTACTGGTAACTATAAGGCCACAGACCGTCGTAAAACACCCTCACTGGAACCATAACAGCTCCAGTATTTGAGAATTATCCTCACTTCCCTCCCTCTGTGGCTGGGTGCCAGTTCGGAAGCCGTTCTGTGTGTGTGTGTGTGTGTGTGTGTGTGTAGCAGTTGACCTGGGCTACGGTAACTTGTTTGATGAAGCATATGTCCAGTGTCGGAACATAAAAAAAAAAAAGGAAGGTTACATGAAGGCCGCCACTAAAGCAGATAATTATGTATTATGTGCACGTAACATAATGTAACTACTGTACTGTACATATCATAACTATTATGTTCTCATCATTGTGACGTGACGTGCTATTATGATAAATGCGATGTGGCTGTCTGGTCTATGATTGTATTTCACCATTATAACCAGCCAGGAGAATAACATACTGTTTTTCCCTGGCACTGACCTTGACCTCTTAACACAGCTCGGTGGGTTCGCTGTAAAATTTTAATGGGGAGTCCCTGGTGGTGAGAGACACGTGGAGAGCAGAGCAGTGGTGAGGAAACACGATTTTTTTACACAGATACATATAATTATTTTTTGTCGTTATTCCAAATGTCTGTTTCTCTCTCACACCACTAGCGAAATGAATGTGACAGTATTATTATAAAACAGTAGGCCTCTTACTTCATTAGTTATTATATTACAAACTTGGTTATTATGAATTTTCTCAGAACTCTTACTTGTGTATTGAATTCCACTTTATTCATCTTACGTGATGTAGTTCAGTGGTATACATGCGGTTTGATTGATTGATTGATGGATATTAGGCGCCGCAACATCGAGGTCCTATAGCGCCAGAAAAGAGGTGATAGAGAGGTGTGACAGCAAGCAGGAAGGAAAGAAAAAGAAAAGAGGGACAGTTGAAGAACTGAAAGATGGGAACCATTTAGTCTGGTCTCTCACTAGCGACCTTCCTAGCATGGGAACCCTCTCTCCACGAAATCGGGGCAGAGCAGGGGCCGGAGCCCCCTCTAGTCTAGCTCGCCAGGTCTCAGAGACACACAAGCCCCCCACCACGTCAAGGCAGTTCCCGTTGAGGGGTATACATGTGGATTCACAGTCACCCTCAGAGATGCGAGTATAATATAAATAAAATCGTCTACTGAAACCACCGGCCATTTGCTGAGTACTATTTTCCTTCCTCTAGGTAAAAATCATATAACCATTTTTTATTTACCCTGCCAGAAAAAATGAAATAAATCCTCGGGAGCCAATTATCTACGAAATAGTCCTGGCAGCATCTCGATATCCGTCCAGGAAGTCCTAGTAAATTTTAGTAGCAAAATAATATAGAAAAACCCACACGGGGAAATAGATGTAGCCTTAATTAAAGAATGCCTCCTAAAATAATACAAATAAATATATATAAAAATATATATACTCAACTGGCACATGTGTACAATATTCTGAAGCCATGAACTGTCACTGAAGCATAACTCGTAAAAGCATCATATAATTACACTCATTATGAAAACAGTACACAATATATTTATACCCGTGTACTAACTATTATATTATTGTAGAGACATCAGGCAAAACTATTACATTTACGCCTTGCAAAGCTCATTTACTCAGAGTGACATGACAGCATTCTATATTACGGAAACATCAGTCATAGCACGAGTATTTGCACCCATTACCATTATTTTGAAGCCATTCTGAAATAGTTATGTGCAGTGTCTACCGTAAAGAGACATGCTGTTAATTGATTCGAAAATGTATATTGCGTGTTTTTTTTTGTTTTTTTTTTTCTTGTTTTTTTTTGCATGGGGCCTGCAGGGCTGGCACACTTATTCACTCATACACTTATCTTAATTAAGGTGAGGGAGTGTACTACAATTTGACAGACATGGAGTAAAGAAAAATCCGAGTAGAAGAGACAGGTGGAAATTTTGCCGAGTGTGTTTGTATGTACAGTAGTGGAAGAAAAACAGAAGACAGGGGCAGAGGCTAAAGGCACAATCTCCTGCTTTCCAGAATTCTCCTCTGTATACAGTATATATATTTTGTTTCTTTTTCTGCTTCTGGTGGATAGTGTTGTTTACCTTGTCTCAGGCCTGTCACTGTCTCTCTTACCTTTCTTTCACTCCCTCATTCCCTCCCTCTCTGATTTGTGACTCCCTTTTCCACCTCCCTCATTCTTTCCACTCTTGCACTCCCTCATTCCTTCCCTCTCTGGTTTGTGACTCCCTTCTCCACCTCCCTCATTCTTTCCTTTCTAGCATTTCCACATTTCCTTGCTCACTTCTCTCCCTGGGTTTGTGTTTCCCCCTCCACCTCCCTCATTCTTTTCTCTCTTGCACTTCCTCATTCTCTCCCTCCGTCCCTGGCTTGTGTTTCTCCCTCCTTCCCTTCATCTCTCCCTGGCTTGTATACCCTACTTCCTCCCTCCTTCCTTCCTTCTCTCTTCCCCTGCCTGCTGTCTCATTCTCATCTGATCTCTCATTCCCTTTGCTTCCATCAACCACTTTCATCAACTGTCCTCATCTCTCTCTCTCTCTCTCTCTCTCTCTCTCTCTCTCTCTCTCTCTCTCTCTCTCTCTCTCTCTCTCTCTCTCTCTCTCTCTCTCTCTCTCTCACACACACACACATATATTTTCATCAGCTGTGTTGCTCTCCTCTTTCCTGTTCTCTTTGCCACCCTCCTTCACACTGCCATCTCCTCTCTCTCCTCTCTCACACATTCCCTTCACACAGTTATCATCTTTTTCCACACCGCTCCTCCCTCTCACAATCTCACTCCCATTTCCAGCTTCTTTCACACTCGCCCTCCCATTCTCACGCTCACTCGCAACCATTCTTTTCCTTCACGTCACACTCGGCGCTCTCTTACTTTCTCTTTCTCATCCTTTCCATTCACTCTGACCAGAACCTTCTCGCCAAAGCAGATCCTGTTTTGAGTCCGTCTTTCACTTTTTTTTGTTTTTATCTCGACAGAAATTCTCCCATATCTTGATCATATTGAATTTTGTTTCACTGTAGCGCATTTCGTTAACACACACACACACACAGACACACAAACCTCTCCCTTCTCTCTCTCTCCCTTCTCTCTCTCTCCCTTTTCTCTCTCTCCCTTTTCTCTCTCCCTTCTCTCTCTCTCTCTCATCTCGTAACATTAGCTAGCATACCACTGTCATTATCACCACTACCACCCACCCAACCAATTCACACTTCCGTAGCGACAATATAGAGAGTGGATGGTTAACATTATCACCACCACCAATACCAAATGGGTCCACCTATATAATAATACACTTTATAAATTACCAATGCTACTCTGTACTACACCCACCATCACCATCATCATTATTATCATCACCATCATCATCATCATCATTATCATCACCATCATCATCATCATCATCACCATCAGTACTACCAAACAGAACTGATTATTTTCACTTCTGTTTGTGTGTGTCTGTGTATATGTTCTTGCTAGTGGTTCTTAAATGACACCATATTTCCATTTCTAGGATTAATGCCCAACTGTTAGTAAATCAATTAAATATTTAAATGACTTGATCTCTTATGCATGACAGTATAAATTGGCTCCAGCTAATTAATTAATTTGACGAGTGGATTAAAATGCGAAATAATGACTAATGTTCTATAATGCACAATCATTGAATCTTAGCTAATTGAAACGGAGTATAGTTTTAATCAGATGACTAGCATAAAACCTAATGATATTTCCCGAACAAATTACTTCATTGGAGTAAATTAGTCCATATTATGAAGTGAATTTGGAGTGGTATTGAGTTTGTGTGTTGTGTAATGTTGTGGAGCTGGATTGGTGTTCGGGAAAAAATGGGTGACTGATGGGAGTGGTACTGTACGGGGCCTAGGTTATAACACACATACACACACACATACTCTTTCTCTTTTTCTCTCTCTCTCACACACACACGTACACACTCCCTCTCTTTCTCTCTCTCTCACACACACACACTCTTACACTTACACACTCCCTCTCCCTCTCTTTCTCTCTCTCTCTCTCACTCACTCACTCACACACACAAAGAGAGAGAGAGAGAAAAAAAAAAGACATACATACATTGGCTGGTTGAGTGTGGAGGAGTAGTAGCAGCTGTGTGTGTGTGTGTGTGTGTGTGTGTGTCCCGAAGCGAGAATACGGCAGATGACAATATATCGCTCAGGAAATTATTGTAGTTGCGGGAAGGGACGCCAGAGGAAATGGTAGAGAGAGAGAGAGAGAGAGAGAGAGAGAGAGAGAGAGAGAGAGAGAGAGGAAAGAAGAGGGACGCTGGCAGATGAACGAGGAAGTAAAAGAGTGTGTGTGTGTGCAAGGAAAATTGAAGACGAGAGAAAGAGAGAGAAAGAGTAATTTGTTTGTTTGTTAGATGTGTTACTCAGTGATATGTTACTGCAGTTTTTATTTACTGACAGAAGGTTTTATAAATATCTTGTGCATAAATAAAAAGAAATTTCTCCCATTTTAGTTCACTTATTACCGTCACGTTCCAGTTTGTATCACACACACACACACACATACATACATACATAAATACATACACACACAACATACAGACCCGTAAACACACACTTACATACCTACAGACATACTGTACATACCCTAAAACACACACACACCCATACCTACACACATACATCCCCTTAAACACACACACACACACACACACACGCTAAAAGTTAGAGATGAGGCTGACTAATTTACCAATATGATGGGAACATGTTGACAGGTTGACAGGTGAGGGCCTTTTGTTCACCACTGGCCTAATGAAGACTGATAACAATAATGATAATAATGCTCTACCACTTTCCAGCTCTCCCTTCCTATACTTTATTTACACCATCATAAATATTTCTCTTATATTATGTGTATTCTTACTATCTTTTTGTCTTCATATACATTCTTACTATCTTTCTGTTTTCATGTGCATTCTTACTATCTTACTTTGTGTACATTGTTACTATCTTACTTTATGTGAATTCTTAATATCTCACTTTGTGGTACATTCTTACTATCTTACTTTATGTACATTCTTACTATCTCACTTTGTGGTACATTCTTACTATCTCACTTTGTGTACATTCTTACTATCTTACTTTATGTACATTCTTACTATCTTACTTTGTGTACATTCTTACTATCTCACTTTATGTACATTCTTTCTATCTTACTTCTTTCTGTCTGACGTTACCTACATTATTATTATTGTCTGTGCTTGTGGATGAAAAGGGAATTTTATATACTGTGTCTGTCTTATTCACGTTTGTCCTATTCCACTCTTTATTTACACACTTTATCTCTTCCTACTTTATTTTCCCATTCGTTTTTCCAATTTTTTATATTATCCTAACACCTATTTTTTATACAACATTAATTATTTATGTGTCTTAATACTTGTTAATACATGCCTATTCCAATTTCCCCTCTTCTCCTTCAAAACACCAACCCTTATTAATATTATCCTATCTCCATTCTTCTCTCTCTCTCTCTCTCTCTCTCTCTCTCTCTCTCTCTCTCTCTCTCTCTCTCTCTCTCTCTCTCTCTCTCTCTCTCTCTCTCTCTCTCTCTCTCTCTCTCTCTCTCTCTCTCTCTCTCTCTCTCTCTCTCTCTCTCTCTCTCTCTCTCTCTCTCTCACCTTGACACCTCACACTAATCTTCTCTAACCTCTATTTCCCCCCCCCTTCCCAGACCCCCCCCACCTACCTTCCTCCACCCAACACTTTCCTAGGCTACACACACACACACACACACACACACACACACACACACACACACTCTCTCTTACTTTCACTAAACCCACTCCCCCCTCACACTTTCCCCCCTCTACACACACACGTGTACACACACACACAAACACTCATATAGTATCACACATTTTTACCAGACCCACGCCCCCTACTTTTTACACACACACACACACACACACACACACACACACACACACACACATACACACACACACACACACACACACCTTCACCATTACCCTGCTCAGTCATAAATCATTAGGCTTTCATTTTTCCCTCCCTCACGTCTCGCTTTATTTTTCACCTGTCTGTCATCTTCCCGACCTCATATTTCATTCAAATTTTCTCGGATCATATTATGGATATATACTCTATTTATTAGTTTGTTTATTTATTTATTTGTTTATGTATTTTTTTGTTTATATATTTATTTATTTGTATTTATTTGTATAAATATTTCTTTCTTTATTTATTTATTTATCTATATATTTATTTATTCGTTTATATATCTATTTGTTTGTTTATATATTTATTTATTCGTTTATATATCTATTTGTTTGTTTATATATTTATTTATGTGTTTTATCTATTTATAAGTATATTTACATTATATATAATTGGATTATATATATAATATAGGATTGTTTCGTGGCATAGTCAGGAGGAATCAAAAGCCTCCAATTTTCATACACGATCACAGGGTCCTTAAGGTGTTAATTCACTTTTGTTACATTGGTGTGCCATGATTCCTCTAAATTATGCTAGGAAACAGGATCATATGCACAAAAAAATGGTGCCCTGTTGCTGGGAATAGTTTGGAGGAATCAGTTGCTCCAGATTGTTGGTGGGTTGGTGATGTTACATATTTCGCATCTGTATAATAACATAATTACCATCATCATTAGTATCTCATTATCAATATAGGTATCATTATAATTAATTAATGTACAAAGTTCTCTTGACTGTATAATAGTGGATGAATACATTACGTGAGTATTTTATTCATTATTATACAAACTCACTAATTGCGTCAACTAAAGCTTCCTGTTGTTGTTGTTGTTGCTGTACTCATTTGCAAATTGTCTATCTGATGACATTGATGGAAAACAGAACACAGACACTCAGATTATTATTATTATTAGACCATCATTCATTGTGTGTGTATGAGATGATCCAAGTACTGTAGGTGGCAATAGTCCTGTACTCATTACATTTACCGAGTGGTGAATTACAGTATAGAACTACAGCATAGAACTACAGTATAAAACTGCAGTATAGAACTACAACATAGAACAGCAGATAGAACTACAGTATACAGAACAACTACAGCATAGAACTACAGTATAGAACAGCAGCATAAAACTATAACATAGAACAGCAGATAGAACTACAGTACAGAACAACTACAGCATAGAACTACAGTATAGAACAACTACAGCATAGAACAACAGTATAGAACAACTACAACATAGAACAACAGTATAGAACAACTACAGCATAGAACAACAGTATAGAACAACTACAACATAGAGCAACAGTATAAAAAGAAAAGAGGTTCTCCAACTTTCCTTGGTCGTTTGCCACATCTGCCGGAAAACTATTTATTTCTCCACAACTTGGAGTTTTTCTTAGCAGCCCCGGCGTTACAGTTTACTGGGGAATTGAAACAAACTTCACCAATATTGATTTTATAACATGCAAACTGACAACATACAGAGAAAGCCACCATGAGTAAATATTAGAACAGTAAGAGATGCAAATATATAATATACAAAGAATACAACCAAGAGTAATTCATATAACTGAGAGATGCAAATATATAACAGAAAAATAACAACGATTGTAATTAAAACTGCAAGAGATAGAAATGTATAACATATACAGAAAACAACCACGAATCATTAATAGAACCGTAAGAGATGCAAATTCAAAACAACCACGAGTAAATAACAGAAGTGTATGATATCTCCTTTTATCATGTAATAGCTCAGAACTGTTTTATATATATATATCACTAGATGAGTGTTATAATGCATGGATTATTCTCTAACACGAGCTGCCCTTCAGAGTAACAAAACAGTCTTGTGAACAAAGGGTAGCCTGTATGTCAATAAACTGTTATAAGCATAATTACTAGGTGAACGCTTTAGTGCTTGTATTACTCATTAAAACACGAGTCCCATCAGAGTAACAATAATAGTGAACATTCAATGATTAATCAGTATCTCAATCAGTTACTCTTTTATACATATTACTAGGTAAATGTTTTAGTGCTAGGATTACTCATTGACACGTGCATCCCACTAGACTGTGACAAGAGTAACAAGAGTCGTAAACATACAAGAATGAACCAGTATCTCTGTAACCTCCTCTACCCTCAACAACCCCCACGAGGATCAACAAGAGAAGGAAGGAACTAGGGCATCAGTCTCTCTCAACTTTCCTTCATTCTTTTGGCTGTAATGTAGGTCTGTGTTCACGCCTTATTGGTCAAGAACTACGCTATATCCTGGGCCCTTACAGTGGCCTATACCTCCTCCTTTACCGCCTTCCACTCCTG
>JAWZYT010003292.1:27500-81250 GCA_034508575.1 Petrolisthes manimaculis
AGATACGTCTCTCTCCTTCCTCTATATCTTTAACTTTTTCCCTGGCTCCCTCTCTCGTTGTGTGTGTGTGTGTGTGTGTGTGTGTGTGTGTGTGTGTGTGTGTGGTAGCCTGTGTTTGTTTAGCTGTTTATTAATTATTCAGCATGAGGGAAAATATAACTAGAGAGAGTAAACAAAGTGGATGATTGAGGTTGAAAGAGAAGAGGCGAGGAGAGGACAGGAAAGAGAGGAAGAAGAAGAAGAACGAACGAAGTATGATAACAAGAAACAAACGGAAATTGAAAACAAACAACAACAACAATGAAATTAAAAGGAAAATACACAAGGAATAGACGAAAGGTTAAGGAAATGATTAAGAGTGAATAATTATATATTCATGAGCATTTGTACATATATGCCAATTTAATTTCTGCACAGCCAAAATATCTCTGCCTCAACCCTGAACACCTTCCTCCTCCCTTTCCTTATTTATCTCCTCCTTTCTGTCCTACTTCTCATCTTTTCTTCATTCTTTCCACAACAACGAAAACACATCTTCCTCCTCCTCCTTCTCCTCCTCCTCCACTCTGAACACATTTTACTCTCTTAACTCCACTTCCTTCTCCTATTTCCCTTCTTTTCTTCTTCCACAGCAACGAAAACAACTTCTCCTCAACCCCAAACACATTCCACAAGCCCGACAGCTCTGCGGAACTTCGGGCGGAGGCGTTGTGTCGCGTAATGAATTCGTAAGAGGCGAAAAAAAGAAGGCAAGACAGGCCACACTACTCACTTTTCCCTGGCTGGACCTTCTTGCCCGTCGCATTGTTGATACAGTACTGGTAACAACTAACAACACACCTTCCTGCCTTCCTCCCTACCTCGCACGAACTATCCACACTAACTCACTCCTGGTTGTGTTGTGGGTGGTGGATTGTGATTTATTTGCTCTTATTTTGTCTCGATACCTTCTGGAATAACACGCACACAAACACACACATATAGAAATGTAAACACACTCACACACACACACACACACACAGAAATGCAAACACACACACCACAGAAATGCAAAAAACACATACACACACACTCTCGTTCAACACACACACACACACAAACACACATAAATTCAAACACACACACAGAGAAATGCAAACACACACACACACACTCCTGTTTGACAATGATGACGCTCATACTGCTAATGATGTTTGTTGATTAACGAGTGTGTGTTTTGAATGTGCTTAAAGGAAGGTGAAATTGAGTGTGGTTTGTGTGTGTGTGTGTGTGTGTGTGTGTGTGTGTGTGTGTGTGTGTGTGTGTGTGTTCACCAACGTATCTGCTGTGTGTGTGTGTGTGTGTGTCTGTGTGTGTGTGTGTGTGCTTGCATCCGATTGTGAATGTTTATAATCATTCATTTGTGTGTGTGCTTGCATGCGATTGTGAGTCTGTGAGTCTGTGTGTGTGTGTGTTTCTTTGCATTTATTTGCATGCATGTGTGTGTGTGTGTGTGCTTGAACCCGCGTGTGTTCTGCTAGTGAGTGTTTTTCCAGGGGTCAGTAATGAAAACTGTGAGGGGCCAGTGCATTTTATTTTCATTGTGATGAGTTTCAGTTCTACACAAACAATATGGTGAGGGGAATGGTACTGCTGGAGGAGGAAGAAGAGGAGGTGGAGGAGGAGGAGGAGGAGGTGGAGGAGGAGGAGGAGGAGGAGGAGGAGGAGAGGGAGGAGGAGGAGTTGGAAGGTGGAAAAGGTTATAGGGGAAGGGAAGATAGATAAAATGGGAGGGCGCAGAAAATTTTAGACGGGAGAGGAAATGAAGGATGGAGATGAAGGAATGAAAGAAGGATGGATAAAAGAAACAGGAGAGAGAGAGAGAGAGAGAGAGAGAGAGAGATTAAAATAGAGTGGTTGGTAGTGTATAAGTCTTAAATTTAAAAGCAGGGAAACCGTGAAAATGTAAAGGGAACGAATATATTGGTTGGTTAAGGAATGATTATAGGCTGGAACGGGATTTTGGATTAGCACAGAAATATAGATGAACAATGAATAATAATAAATAATAATGAATGGGATAAATGAAACATACACACACACACACACACACACAGACAAACAAACACACACACACACACACACAAACCAACAAGAAAAGAAAACACCTCCTTTTCTTGTTATCTTGCCCAGTGTAATTAATCTGGCCAAGAAACACAACCTAATCCAACTTTCATTCCTTCATCGTCGTCTACGGGATTAATCTAGCATAACATAGTGTTCTCCCTCCCTCCACCTTTGTGTGTGTTGTGTTGTGGTGTGTTGTGGTGTGGTGTGTTGTGGTGTGGTGTAGTCTGGTGTGGTGTGGTGTAGTGTGGTGTGGTGTGGTGTGGTGTCGTGTGGTGTGGTGTGGTGTAGTCTGGTGTGGTGTGGTGTGGTTTGTTGTGTTGTGTTGTGTTGTGTTGTGTTGTGTTGTGTTGTGTTGTGTGGTGTGGTGTAGTGTAGTGTTGTGTTGTGTTGTGTGGTGTGGTGTGGTGTGGGTTTATTGTTTCCGGGGTTTGGTCTGTTTTTTTATTCCTGGACATAATTACTATAGTGTATCATAAATTTATTGGAACATTAATGAAGTTAGGTTAAGTTTGGTTTTCATGTTTTGGTCTGTCTTTTATTCCTGGTTACTGTTGTTGTTGTTGTTGTTGTTGTTGTTGTTGTTGATCTATGTTTTATTTCTGATGTTTTTTCCTTTGCTTTGGTTTGTGTTTGTATTGTAGTTTATGATCCATTATTTTTATTTTTTTAATGCATGGTTTACTGCTTATCTGGATCATATAATCTCTTATTATTATTATTATTATTAGTATTAGTATTGTGTGTGTGTGTGTGTGTGTGTGTGTGTGTGTATGTGTGTGTGTCTAGGAGGGCCAAACAGTCCAATGTATAGGCTAAATATACACAAAGATAGCACTCCCACCACCACCACCACCCACACCCACATCCGACCTTCACCTTTACAACACAAGAGCCATGATCGAAATACCTCACTGATGGCTGGGTGAAACTGCAGTAGTAGGCCACCTGTACAAAATACCAACCATACTGACCTATAGGGATACAAGAAGAAGACAGACCCTCTCTATACAACCCACCCCACTAATGGAACGAGAGAAAAGGTGACTGGGTGCTGAAGAATAGATGGGACAGACAACAAGTAAAATGTTGTATGTAAATAGAATGAAAGAATGGAAGAATTATTGTACTAATCATAGGTTCTCTATTTTTTTTCAGGGTCATTGCTGAGGTAAGCTGCTGTTTTGAGTTTTCTGAATGTCGAAGTAAATGGATGTGCACTGACTACCAAGGTAAGCTAAAATATTAATGCTATATCAGTATACGAGTATGATGGACCTTTATTGAAGTAAACTTATTCTATATAATATTATGTTTGGTGGTTTTGGGGGGGATTATAGTTGTCGTTATTATTATTATTACTATTACCATTATTTTTATTATTTGTATTTTTATTGTATTATTATTAGTATTGTTATTATTGTTGTTGTTGTTGTTGTTATCATTATTTTGTTGATTATCTTTTGTTTAAATTTTCGATGAATTGGAGGTCTACTGATTCCTCCAAAGACTGACAGAAATAACACCCGCCCCCTTCCCCCCCCCCCTTGTCCCACTTTAGTATACCTCGTACAAATTATTATGAAACAAAATTTATGCGAAAAAGTTTCCTCCCACTCCACAAAAAAAAAAAAAAAAAAAACCTTTCTCACATTAGGACAATCAGCCATGTCAGTCATCCGTCGCCGTGACAGACACATGTACCCACCACACACACACACACACACACACACACACACACACACACACACACACACACACACACACACACACACACACACACACACACACACACACACACACTAACCAGGATATATTATTTACTACAGGAAGGGAAGGTATCACAATATCCTAACATGTTGATGTTCCCTTGTTTTTTTTTTTTTTTTTTTTTTTTGTCGATATTCCCTTATTTCTTTGTTGACATTCCCTTGCTTCCTTGTCGATATTTTCTTGTTTCTTTGTCGATATTTTCTTGATTCTTGGTTGATGTTCCCTTGTTTCTTTTATCAATATTTTCTTGCTTCTTTGTCGATATTTTCTTGCTTCCTTGTCGATATTTCCTTTGCTTCACTGTTGACATTTGGTTGCTATAATCCCTATCGTGGAAAATGGGTCTGAAAACTGGGACTGTGTCTTACGAAAAACTCCCCAACCTTAGCTTCACAGAACAGACAAAGTAAAGACAGTAAACAACAAACGTAATAAAAATGTTGTGAATATGCTGTACAGAGAAGTGTAGGCAAACTGCAGAAAGATACCATGCAGAATGCTTAAAAAAAAAAAAAAAAAAAAAAAAACTCGTAAATGTCTTATGTAAAGTTGTCGCATGATGTTGCACGGGGTAGGTAAACATTACAGGCGATTTGGTATGCTGTACAGATGAGGCAGAATAGGCATGCAGGACAGATGTCTCGGTAAGCTGCTGCTGCTGCTATACAGATGAGTTTGGACAGAGAGATGAATTATTTAGCCTGATTAGCATGTCATACTGTTACCCATTACAGAGCCACCATTTCACCGGGTGGATGAGCATACAGCTCTTAATAATGTAACGGGTGTATAGGGCGGGTATGTCAGTTTTACATTGTACAGTACAGTCACGAGCACTAATAAGTATCCAGTTGTGCTTCGAGTATCTAGAGACAATAAATAAATGCACCATATGATCTCCATTGAAACTACTTCGTTGGTGAATTGGACTGATCAAAGCTTCAACCAAAACTGTATACTTATTAGTGCTCGTGACTGTACATACCTGATTCAGCCTGATATATATATATATGTATGTACAGTACAGTCGCGCACCACAATCTCTAGCCAACTTGAGTCGAAGTCCGAGATCTAAAGCAGGATGTTTCAGGACGACAGCCCACCCTAACGTTCGCGATGCCATACACATTTAGAACCAATGGAGGATTTGTGTGGGCTGTCGTCCAGAAACCGTCTGCTTCAGATCTCCAGCTTCGACTCCGGTGGGCTAGAGATTGTGGTTGGCGACTGTATTCATTTCAGCTTCGGTGCCTTAACTGGGTAAAACTATTTGATGAGGAAATGAAAGAGACACAACTTTAAAAATGTGTCCTGTTTTGTGAAAGTATATATTATTGTTGCTCAAAAATATGTAAATTACTTCACACGTGGGAAGTAATTATATTCTCACACATGGTATTTATAGCTTGAAGTGAACTGTACGAAGCGACCTGAACTGATAAGATAATTATATTTCCTTCAAGTACCGACTCAACTCACTAATATATATACATACAAAAAATTAAGATAAAATAAAATAAAAACTTTACACACACATATAGGCTGAGTAAAGAAAACACTCTTGACTTCTGACACTAACCTCTAACCACTGACAACATACTCGACTTAAGGTCACTATCGGCTTACTTTATCCTGATACTCTCCACTTTTTTCGTATATGTTTTTTTTTCCAACAGAGTCTTTCAATTTCTCGAGGCCAGCAAACCTTTTCCTACTACCACAACTACCACTACCCGAGACTACAACTATCACCACCCCAGACTACTATTACTACCACCACCCCAGACTACAACTACCACTACCCCAGACTACAACAACAACCACTAACATTATTTCCATGACGACTACCAGGGCTACCACTACTATGACTACTCCAAACATCCCAACCACCACCATCACCACCCCTACCACTAACATGACTACCACTACCACCATATCACTCCCACCACCTCTATCAACACCACGTCTACCACTACCATTACCAACACCACCACAACACCCCTAACACCACCACAACACCCCTAACACCACAACCACCACCATCACCACCACAACACCATCCCTACCAACATCACAACCACAAAACCACAACCACCCCCAACACCCCTACATAACTCACACCACAACCACAACACCAACACCACCACCATCACAACACCCCTACCACCACCCCCAGTGTCCGTACCAACAACATCACCACTACTACGACCACCACCACCACCATCCCAAGCCTCCATTCTGTGGTTGGATGTGAGTCTTCAATACCCTCTTACCCACCGCTTGACCTCCCTGCGTCATTCTCGGGGAGACTTCGACAATACTCGGTCCGCTGGCTCCGAATTGAACCCCCATGACGAGACCAGGCGCCTAGCTGAGGGAAGGCCGGGGGGAAAATCACTTCGTATGGATTTGCACTTTAAAGGAGATTGGCCTGGGCTCGCAAGTTAGGTGGGTGGGGAGGAGTTCTTTGCCGGGGACAGGCGAGATTCAATGTGTAGCAAGAGTCCACGGAATATATATAAATTTAATCTTTTATTTTCTCTCTCTTTTTTTTTTCTCTGTATTCTCTCTCTCTCTCTCTCTCTCTCTCTCTCTCTCTCTCTCTCTCTCTCTCTCTCTCTCTCTCTCTCTCTCTCTCTCTCTCTCTCTCTCTCTCTCTCTCTCTCTCTCTATCTATCTATCTATCTATCTATCTATCTATCTATCTATCTCTCTTTCTCTCTCTCTCTCTCTCTCTTATGGGGTTGGGAAAACGATCCCTTGCTATGACTGAGAAAACCGATGAAACTGTGGCGAAAACTTGTATAGTTAACCGTGTCACAGAATTATTATTATTAGTTATTATTGCTAGAGTTGGGTCAGTCGTGTTATACATAAAAAAAAACGAATTTATTTACACTATATTATCATTATAGCATGTGACCTTTTCATTCTCTTTACTTCAGATGTAATTATTACTCTCCTGCTTCCTTCCCTTCTTATTCTCTCTTGCTTCATTCCCTTCCTTTTTTCTCCTCTTCTGCTTCCTTCCCTTCTTATTCTCTCCTGCTTCATTCCCTTCCTTTTTTCTCCTCTCCTGCTTCCTTCCCTTACTCTTCTCTCCTACTCTTCTCCTTCTCCACCACCTCTTCTGTTTCCATTCCATTTTCTTACGCCCTTTTTATGCTTTTATTTATGTATATATATATTTTGTTGTGTTTATTTTCTGATACTCTCTTTGGCTTCCTCCTGGTGTTCCATTTAGCCTTTTTCCCAATGCTTCCTTCTGGGGGATTTCTTTTCTTGCCTTTCTTACCTTCCTTCCTTCCCCTTTTCTCTCAAATCTCCATCTTTATTTTTTTAGTTACTTTTTCTCAAGTCGCCTTTTTGTACTTTATTTTTTCGGTTTCATTTTCTTCAATCCTGTCAGTACTCTCTCTCTCTCTCTCTCTCTCTCACACACACACACACACACACACACACACACACACACACACACACACACACACACACACACACACACACACACACACACTCCTTCCTACATTCACCGTCCCTTCCGGCCCAATCCCATCCTTTCTCCTCATTTCCCTTTGGATTAAGTGTCACTCCGGCTCGTCCATTCCAAGCCAAGCGTCTCTGAGGCTGGCAATGCACTCTGTAGCCCTTCCATTTAAATATTTTCCAGCTGAGGGGAGGGCTTACAAAATTACAAATCTACTTTTTTTTTTTTTTGGTATGTCTGAAACCCCTTATAATATAATATAATATGATATAATGCCATGCTTATTATTTTTATGTGACTTCATCTTTCTCTCAAAATTACAAATCTACCTTTTTTTTTTTGTATGCCTGAAACCCCTTATAATATAATATAATATAATACCATGCTTATTATTTTTCTGTGACTTCATTTTTCTCTCAAAATTACAAATCTACCTTTTTTTTGTATATCTCAAACCGCTTATAATATTATATAAATATAGTGTCATGTTTATAATTTTATCTGATTTAATCATTCTCTCTATATATCTTTTTTATTCCCAAACCCAAACCACGTTGAAACTAATTTTATATTTTATCATATTATATTATTTTATGTGTATCTAAGTTTCTATTAAATTCTTACAAGCAGATGCTAATTAATTTTAATGATAGGAAAGTGACCGTATACAGTACTGAGTACGGATGAAATAAAAAACAATAATAAAAAAAAAAAAAAAAAAAAAGAAACTATGACGAAAACAAACAAGAGAGAGAGAGAGAGAGAGAGAGAGAGAGAGAGAGAGAGAGAGAGAGAGAGAGAGAGAGAGAGAGAGCTATAGAGAGGGAAATAAAGAAACGCCATTCAATTAGTGGAACCGAATGCGAACTGGACCGAACCCCTTGTTGCCGTGTTATGTGTGAGTGGGTGTGGATGAGTGATGTGGATGAGGGAGCAGTGAGAGAGGGAAGGAGGTGAGGTGAGGTGAGGTGAGGTGACCGATATGGCACCTCACTTATATCGGAGGAAAAATGGGTGATAGGGAGGGAGGGAGGGATGGGAGGAAAGTAGGGGGAAGGAGGGATGGCTGGATAGAGAGAGGGAGGGAAGTAGGAACGAATGGATGAAAGGAGAGAGGGACGGAAGAAGAGATGGATGAAGGGAGAGAGAGGGAGAGTGGTGGTGGAGGAAGAAGAGATGGATGAAGGGAGGAATGGAGGAAGAGAGAGAGAATGAGAGAGAGAGGGGGAGGGAGAGAGGGAGAGTGGTGGTGGAGAAATGGAGGGAGGGAGAGAGGGAGGGAGAGTGGTGGGGGAGAAATGGTGCCGGGAAAGAGGTTGGTATGAAAAATGAATGTGTCTAAAGGGTAAGTATGGCACGGGAAGAGAGAGAGAGAGAGAGAGAGAGAGAGAGAGAGAGAGAATATTGACATGATATTTGTGTTACATTGGATCTCCGCGATACCTCCAAAGTATGACAGGAAACAGGACCAGATTAGCAAAAAATACTGGTGGCCTGTTGGTTGGTTGCCTGGACTAGTTTGGAGGAATCATAATTATGCTACAGATTTGCTAACAGTTTTAATTCCCTCAAGGGGGTGCAGGAATAGGGGAACAGGCTTGGGGGAGGTTTAGGGGGGTGCGGGAATGGGGAACAGGCTTGGGGGGGTGCGGGAATAGGGAACAGGCTTGGGGGAGGCTTAGAGGTTTAGAGAGACAGACAGACAGACAGCTAGACCAGACAGACAGACAGACAGACAAGTGAGCCACAGTGTCAACGGTGGGCCTAAGTCAATTTACTCTCACATAATTCCATTAACACCGGCCGTGCTGAAACGCTGCCAGTACCCACCCATGGAAACTCTAATTCGGATTAATATGTCTTGCACAATTTTAAACGCAAAGGAATCTCATGTAGCTATTTGTGTGTGTGTGTGTGTATAGTAAAATTATTATAGTGAGAACAATTAACGATAATGTCTTTTTCAATTTAAAACGCAAAGGAATCTCATGTAGCAATGTTGTGTGTGTGTGTGTGTGCATATAGAAAATATAATATACGGTAGTGAAAAAAAAAATAATGTCTTTTTCAATTTAAAACGCAAAGAAATCTGATGTAGCTATCGTGTGTGTGTGTGTGTGTGTGTTTGTGTGTAAATAAAAAATAATATACATAAAAATAAATACATAAAGGAATCCGATAAAGCAATTTTGTGTGTGTGTGTGTGTACAAAAAATAATTTGATATACATAAAAAAACCCGCAAAGGCATCAGATGAAACAAGTTTGTGTGTGTGTACCCAAAAAAAAAATAATGAACATAGAATTAGAAAGAATTAAGTTTACAGAGAGGCTGAAATCCGACAAATAATATATATATATATATATATATATATATATATATATATATATATATATATATATATATATATATATATATATATTTGGAAAATTGAAAGATCCTGCATTTACCGTATATACAAGAGCAAATAAGATATTGATCTATTGAGGGGGGAATGTTATATAATTATAGTATATGTATTGTCTTTGTATAGTTCAGTGTATAAGGTAAACTTTATAATTATATTACCACCACCTCAACCAACTCACACCAAACCCGACAAAGAAGTTAAATCAATTGGGTAGGAAAGTACAGCGTTGGTATAATCCGCAGCAAAGGATCATTGTGATGCGTGGCCCAGAGACCTCTCCACCCACGTGAGACTCGAGTCAGCTTCGGCTATGGCTGACTAAGTGGCATTTTTAATGTGTCCCGAGCAAAGATCGAACGGTGGGCTGCAGAACTGCAGCCACAACTTCTACCACTGTACCTACATACGCCCCCATTCTCTCTCTCTCTCTCTCTCTCTCTCTCTCTCTCTCTCTCTCTCTCTCTCACACATACATTCCACGGCCCGGGTGACATTTCTATCTCCGCCAGAACTCACCAAGCCTGCCACCCACAGTACAGTAGATTTAGTGTATAGTGTGGTATTCCTGTGGGTTGTGTGTGTGTGTGTGTGTGTGTGTGTGTGTCCTGGGGTGCGGTCTTAATCTCTGGCCACCCAACAGGATTAGCCGGGGTGGTGACTCTGGTACCGCACATCAGAGAGAGAGAGAGAGAATATACCCCTTGCTAACTTTTTTCTTATATCCGTAGACAGCAAAACCTATATACCTTACGTTGAGACAAACCCATATTCACTATCGGCTTAATTAATTAACTGTACAGCGTAAATTCCACCGAAAAGTTCTCTTTCCTTCTGAACAAATATATACAATTTTTTTTCTCTCGTTCACACATGCTTGTTCCCATTGTCTTTGTTTATGCCTCGTGTTTTCTCCCAGTATATCCAACTTTGGTAGTTTCTCACCACTTTCTACTGTTACCACCACCACCACAACTACTACCACCACCACCACTACTGCCACCCACCACCACCACTAACACCCATCACTACCACTGCCACCACCACTACTACTACCACTGCCACCCACAACCCACCACCACTCTCCCAACTTCAGCATACATATATTATTACGTGTACCACTATGCCTCTGAAGCAGCAACCCACACGTAGTTCATCTCTTTCTCTCCCTCACACCCTCCTTCCTTCCCAAGCTGTCTAGTTGAGAGGATGCATACATACCCTTGAGAATAACACATACACACGTGGAGCTGAAATATCAAATGTAAAGGAGAGACAGAGGAAACGAGAGAGAATATTCGAAAGGGGAGGAACTGAGGGGAAGGCAAAGTAGAGAGGATGATCGGGGGTTACATGGGAGGGGAGAGGCGCAGGGGAGAGGGGAGATGCCTCGTGAGAGTTACATAGAGTTACATAGAATCACAGACCACAACAGACCTTACGGTCCACACGGGGTGATCTGATTAGAAGGTTACTGGTAGAGAATGAATATCTCCCCAGTGATAGTCGTAGGTAAGAATAGCAAAGTAGAAGGCTCTCTCCCCACCCTCCAATCCCTCCGGCCTGAGCCGTACTGGAAATAAAGTTAGGAGTCAGAACCTTGTGGAGTTGGTAGAGAAAACTCCACAAGGAAATTTTATAGGAAAGATAGAAAGTAGTTGAAATTTGGCTAACTTGCCACCTGTAATGGGCAAAAAATTATTCATTAGTAAACATCGAAAGTCGGGGATTAGATGCAAGGTGTTTATCTAGGCGACGTTTGAAGCTGTCTACTGTGTTACATTCTATTACGTTACGGGGAAGCCCATTCCATAAGTTGACGACTCGGTTAAAAAAGAAATTCTTGGATTCGTGTGAGTTAAAAGATTTACCTATGATTTTACAGCCATTACCTCTCGTGTAGTTTGATTGATCGATATTGAAATATTTGTTGCAGTCCATATTGTCTATGCCTTTGATTATTTTGAATACCTGGATTAAGTCGCCTCTCAATCTACGTTGTGCTAATGGGAATAGATTCAATTCATTTAGCCGCTCTTCATACGTTTTGTTTCGTAGACATGGTATCATTTTAGTAACTCTACGTTGGACTCGTTCCAATTTTACTATATCTTTCTGGTAGTACGGGCACCATGCTTGGACACAATATTCCATAAGGGGACGGACCAAGGAATTATACAAAGTGAGGATTGTGTCTTTGGACTTATACTCGAATGCTCTGCCAATAAAGCCGATAGTTTTATTTGCTTTCTTAATTACTTCCGTACATTGCTGACTGGGTTTTAGGTTACTTGATATTGTGACCCCTAAGTCTGTCTCTTGATCCACGCTTTTAATTTGATTACCATTTAACGAGTAGTTTGCAGTTACGTTACGATGTCCGATATGGAGTACTTTACATTTATCTGCATTGAAGGACATTTGCCAAGTTTTCGCCCAATTCGACAATTTATCGAGATTATCTTGCATTTCTTTAGTTTGTGCGTTAGTGAGTACTGTATTTGCAATTTTAGTGTCATCGGCAAACTTCGATATTATGCATGAGAGACCTTCATCTATGTCGTTTATGTAAACTAGGAAAAGGATTGGGCCTAAAACTGACCCTTGTGGCACCCCGCTCGTAACGCCAGTCCAATTAGATGATTTGCCATTTATTACCACACGTTGTTTACGGTTTCTTAGCCAGTTCTCTATCCATCTTACGGTGTCGCCTTGGATTCTGTGAGATTTTAATTTAGTTATTAAACATTTATGGGGAACTTTGTCAAAGGCTTTTTGGAAATCTAGATAAATTATGTCTACTGCTTTACTCTTATCATATTCGTTAAAAATGTCATTTAAAAAGTCTAATAGATTCGTTAGGCAGGAGCGTTTATTGCGGAAACCGTGTTGAGTGTCTCTGAGTAAGTTATTTTCCTCTAAATGATATGTAAGTTTATCTCGTATGATTGTCTCTAACATTTTGCATACTACTGAGGTTAGGCTGATAGGGCGATAGTTACTAGGTAAAGATTTGCTGCCTTTTTTAAATATTGGTGTTACGTTAGCGAGCTTCCAATCATCAGGTATTGTTCCAGTGTGTAAAGAATAATTAAATAGCAGAGTCAGAGGTTTTACTATTTCACTTTTAGCTTCCTTTATTACGCGAGGGGAGATCGTGTCAGGCCCAGGTGACTTATTTACATTTAATTTATCAATACATTTGATTACGTCAAATTCTGTTATGCTGATATTATTTAAAACCTCGGTGTTTTCATTTTGGACTGTTGTTTCAGCTGGTATATCGTTCGGGTTTTCTATAGTAAAGACTGATGCAAAGAAAGTATTTAGGATACTACTCATTCGCTCTTCATCTGTCGTAAAGTCCCCATTTTCATCAAGAATTGGACCGATAGTTGACGTAAGTACTTTCTTTTGTCGAATATAACTGTAGAACTCTTTCGGGTTTGTCTTACTCTGATTTGCAACGTGTTTTTCAATTTCCTTTTTACTCTGTTTGATTAACTTTTTGGCTTTTCTTCGTAAGTCTGTAAACTTGGCACGGTCGTCATTATTGGCTGTGATTTTTACTTTATTATGGGCGTTCTTTTTGGCTCGTAAACAGTCGGCTATATCTTTACTCCACCACTTGGGCTTTAAATTTTGTGCTGAACGTCGGTTTTTTAATGGTATGCTATCCCTGACCGCTTTTGTGTACGCATTAGTGAAAAAGTTCCATTGTGTATTTATGTCAATAGTGTCTCGCAGACATTTCCAGTCGGTTTCTTTTAGTATCGCTCTGAGTTGGTTGAAATTGGCTTTTCTAAAATCGGGGATTTTTTCGTAGCTGTACTTTATGTCGCTTTTGTTAAAATTTATACTGAAAGTTATTATGCGGTGGTCGCTATTGGTAAATTCTTCACCTACGTTAGTATTCTCTATCATGTCTTCGTTTGTTGCAAATACTAGGTCAAGAACATTATTTCCGCGAGTTGGGCTGTTGACAAATTGGATAAGGGAGCTCTCTTGTAAGTTAGTGTAAAGATCTTGACCATAATGAGCTGATAACGGTTCTCCCCACTTTGTTACTGGTAAATTAAAGTCACCAAGAATTATGGAATGTTGCGTGTTAATAATTTCGTTTAATTGCTCATAGATATCACGGTCGGTTTGTACAGGTTGAGCTGGGGGTCTGTATAATAAAGCTAACAAAAGTTTCGCCCCACAATTATTTCTAATGAGTATATAAAGTGTATCTACGTTATCAATATGTGGCTTTGATAATAGGATTGGTTTAAGATCGTCTTTAATATATAATAGAACTCCGCCTCCCCTTTTATTTGTTCGTCCTTTTTCAAATATTGTGTAACCGGGAATTTTATACTCTGCTAGGAAATCTCTGCTTTCAGTATTTAGCCACGATTCGGTTATGCCGATTATATCATAATTTTCTGTGAAAGTTAATTCCTCTAAATCTGTAAATTTGTTATGGATGCTGCGAGCGTTTACGTAAAATACCTTTAAGCTATTTCGGTTTACTCTATTTATTTGTTTTACGTTACCTGACCTTGACGTACCTGGGTAGTCCCGTTTTTTGATCGGTGGTTGATGACCGCGTCGTTCAGCAAACGTCCGAAACGGGCTGATCCCACCTGGTTCAAATGGACACCATCATCTGAGAATAAAGAGTTATCAAAAAAGAAGTTGTCCCAGGTGTTGATGAAATCGACGTTCTCCTCGTTGCAGATGCTGGCAAGTCGTCGGTTGATGCTGGTGGCGGTGTTATAGAAGCGGGTGTCGGCTTGTCTGCGGGGGATGATTCCAGAAAGTATTATGTTGTTAGTTTTCTCCTTGAACTTACCAATCATCTTACGGTACTTGTTGAGTAGCTCCTCTGATCGGGTCTTCAATACATCGTTGGTTCCGACGTGGATGACGTACGTGGTGTTGTCGGGGGCCTGGCGTGTCACTTCATCCACTACGTCGGTCACGTCGTCTAGGCCGCCACCTGGGATACAGAAGCGCTTCCTAGTCTTGGGTGCTCGACCACAAAACTCGGTGAGTTGACCCCTTACCATGGAGTCACCAACCAGCCTGACCTCGGTGTCGTCTTCATCGTCGTCTTGTGCCAGGATCTTGAAGCGGTTTTGACAAGTAGTGATGGGTATGATGTTCTTCCTGGGTCGTGTGTTGTTCCTGACGACGCGGAACTCCTCCTGTGAAGATGGTGTAGTTGGTGGTGCCTGTGGAGGTAAGGGTGTAGAGGCAGTCTGTACAGGGGCTGTGACGACGAGTTCTGTAGGCGTCGATGTCATTCCTACGTTCAAAGCGGCGAATTCCTGTAGTGTTTCCAACTTCTCGTTCAGGGCCTCGATCTTGCAATGTGCTGCCTTCAGGTCGGTCGACAAATCCTCTCGTAACTGGCAGAATCTACAGATATGGACGTCTCTGTTCGCGAAAATAGTAGGGCCAAAAGTTCCAGAGCAAGTCAAACAGGTGTATTGAGGTGCCATGGTGAATATTTATTGATTTTTTTTTGCTTGTCAATTTGTAAATTTACTTATATAAATTGGATTAATTATTAATTTATATTTAGATTATTTATTTAGATTTAAATTATTTATTTATTTAGATTAAAATTATTTATTAATTTAGATTCAAACTATTTATTAATTTAGATGTAAATTATTTATTAATTTATTTATTAATCTATTTATAAATTTATGATTTTATATGATTACTTAGTAGTATTATTAATGTTGTTTTGTTATTGTTGAATTAATTTATTATTTATATATTATGAATTTATTTATAAACAAGATATACAAATGTGTAGGCCTGGAAGGGAATAAAGTTGTCAGTTGGTCACGAACGTCTATAGAAATATAATAAAATTGAGTTAAATATGTATGCTGTAAAATTAAAACGTATTGATGAAAATATATATTTGGTAGTTAATTTATTGATCTATTTAACAATTTATTAGTCAATTAATTTAACAATCAAATTATCAATTTATTCAACAAATTATTTAACAATTAATTTATTAATTAGTTTATCAATTTATTTAGCAATTAGTTTATTAATTTTATTTAATAATTTATTGATTTATATATTAAATTATTAATTAATTTATTAATTCAATAATATATTATTCTATTTGTTTAATAATCAATTTCAAGTTGGTGTGAATATGGGGTGATGTACGAAAATGTCGACTGTTGGTGTGGGTTTGAGGGGGGGGGGAGATAGGGTATAGGTATAGGGTCAGGTGAGTAGGGATTATCTGGTGGGGGGCTGGGAATACCAAGGAGAGGTGAGGTGGTAGGAGTGGAAGAGGATCACAGGGTAAGGTGAGGTGAGTGAGGTGAGGTGAGGAGTGGAAGAGGATCACAAGGTAAGGTGAGGTGAGTGAGGTGAGGAAGAGGATCACAAGGTAAGGTGAGGTGAGGTGAGGTGAGTGAGGTGAGGTGAGGATCACAAGGTGAGGTGAGGTGAGTGTAGTGGGTAGGGTTAAATTAAGATATGGTGTTATTGTTTTAGGCCTGTAAGGGAATAATATCAACTGAACAAAAAGAAATATAAATGTGTAGGCCTGGAAAGCAATAAAATTATTGAAAGGACAAAGAAATGCAAATGTACAGTCCTGGAAGGGAATAAAGTTGTCAATTGGACACGAACGTGTATAGAAATATATTAAAAATTGAATTAAATATGTATGCTGTAAACTTAAAATGAATTGATGAAAATATTTATTTGGTAGTTAGTTTATTAATCTATTTATCAATTTATTTAACAATTAATTTAACAATTTATTTATCAATTAGTTTATCAATATATGTAACAGTTAGTTTATTAATTTATTTATTAATTTATTGATTTATATATTAGTTTATTAATTAATTTACTAATTCAATAATATATTATTATATTTATTTATTAAACAATTTCAAGTTGATGATGATATGGGGTGATGGATGGGGGGGACGATAAGGTACAGGTAGTGAGTGGAGATAAATGCTAAACAAGGAGAGGTGAGGTGAGGTGAGGTGAGGCTGTAGGAAGGTAGGGATTAATGTCCCTTGGGAGTGGAGGAGAGGTGAGATGAGATGGGACTGTAGAGAATGTAGGAAGGTAGGTAGGGGCTAATGTCCCTTGGGAGTGGAGGAAAAGAGAGGTGAGGTGAGGTGAGATGAGATAGGGCGAGGGGGAGGGGCGAGTTTACTGGACAAAGGGGAGTGGAGAAGAGATGTGAGGTGTGGTGGGGAGGGGGGGGGGGGTGCTTGGTAGGGAGAGACTGGTTATTGGAATTAATTAAATACAGAGATATTAATATTAGTACAGAAATATAAAGACGAACGAGTAGACAAATAAGTGAGAAACTTATATCAGGAGCCTGAAATTATATAGTATGGAACTATATAAAAAATAAATACAAATGTGGAATAAAAATCGTTGGGAACTGAGAACTCAATATATACGGATACAGTAAATTTGTAGTGTATACCTGGAATAAAATTAATATAGAATTTCACTATAGAAAATAAATATAGAAAAAAACACGTTGGGAAATTGGCAACACAAATATGGGAAATAAAGAGTAAATAAAGAGTAAATAGTGAGTAAGAAAATAAAGTTAAAAAAATAGATAAAATAAGTTAGTAAGTGAAATTAGTGTAGGGTACTTAATGTGAGCTGGGATGAACGATCGCTTACATCCACGAAGAACACAAACAGCTCCAAACACTCGTGAACACAGAAACAAGCTAGCACACGGGATTACACAGAACACACTCGGGATTAAACAGAAACACACGCTAACACACGGGTTTAGACTGATCACACACAGAACACACTCGAGATTAAACAGAAACACACGCTAACACACGGGTTTAGACTGATCACACACAGAACACACTCGAGATTAAACAGAAACACACGCTAACACACGGGTTTAGACTGATCACACACAGAACACACTCGAGATTAAACAGAAACACACGCTAACACACGGGTTTAGACTGATCACACACAGAACACACTCGAGATTAAACAGAAACACACGCTAACACACGGGTTTAGACTGATCACACACAGAACACACTCGAGATTAAACAGAAACACACGCTAACACACGGGTTTAGACTGATCACACACAGAACACACTCGAGATTAAACAGAAACACACGCTAACACACGGGTTTAGACTGATCACACACAGAACACACTCGAGATTAAACAGAAACACACGCTAACACACGGGTTTAGACTGATCACACACAGAACACACTCGAGATTAAACAGAAACACACGCTAACACACGGGTTTAGACTGATCACACACAGAACACACTCGAGATTAAACAGAAACACACGCTAACACACGGGTTTAGACTGATCACACACAGAACACACTCGAGATTAAACAGAAACACACGCTAACACACGGGTTTAGACTGATCACACACAGAACACACTCGAGATTAAACAGAAACACACGCTAACACACGGGTTTAGACTGATCACACACAGAACACACTCGAGATTAAACAGAAACACACGCTAACACACGGGTTTAGACTGATCACACACGGGGTTACACTGTAGTACACACAGCTAGCGAGCAAGAGCTGGCAGGAGGTGTTGGCGTGGCGGAAGTCACTGCACAAGAGAGAGAGAGAGAGAGAGAGAGAGAGAGAGAGAGAGAGAGAGAGAGAGAGAGAGAGAGAGAGAGAGAGAATGTGTGTGTGTGTGTGTGTGTGTGTGTGTGTGTGTGTGTGTGTATGTATGCCAGGAAACAGGACCTGAATAGCAGAAATAAAAGTGTTCTGTTGCTTGGAATAGTTTGGAAGATTCAGTTGCTCCAGATTTACCAATACCCAACACTCTCCTTAAAGCTGATATTAGCTCATAAAACAGCAACACAGGTTTTATCTTGACAATAATGATTAATATTGGAGATTAGTGGTAAATTGGAGGGCTACAGATTTCTCCAAACTATGCCAGGAAACCAATCACCTCAATTGCACTAATAGGGGATGTGTTTCGTAACATAGTTTGGAGGAATAGGTAGTCCATCTAATATAACAAAAGGAGGTAAAAACGAGTACAAAGTTCGGTAGGGTGACATTTCATATTAATTAATGGAGTAGTACAGTATTAGCTGAGGTAAATTTTTGGACCAACTGATTCCTGCATATCATTTAGAGCAACAGGAAACAATTATTTTTGCTAATTTGGTCTAGCACAGTGGTAGAGTCTGTGACTGCAATTCTGCGACCCAGTGTTCGATCCTGGCTTGGAGCACGAGTCAGCTGTCTGAGGTCTTGCTGTTTACGCAGCCATAGCCGAAGCAAGAGTGACTCGGGTCTGACGTGGGTGGAGAGGTCTCTGGGCCACTCATCATCCTTGGAATGTGTGCTATAGTTGTGTTTCACACACACAGTGTGTGCTACACTCTGTCCCATTGACTGCCACTCATTGGATGACCTTTAACCTTTACTTGGCATACTGTGTAGGAATCCAACCACTCTAATATATGTATCAAAAGTATGACTGTGTGTGAGTCATACTGTTTATCTCTCGTCATAATCTTTCAACCCACTACGTTCAGTTCACAGCTTAAACTATAAATACACAGCTAATCACACACAGCTACAGTAAACACACACAGCTAAACACACAGCTACAGTAAACACACACAGCTACAGTAAACACACACAGCTAATCACACACAGCTACAGTAAACACACACAGCTAAACACACACAGCTACAGTAAACACACACAGCTAATCACACACAGCTACAGTAAACACACACAGCTAATCACACACAGCTACAGTAAACACACACAGCTAATCACACACAGCTACAGTAAACACACACAGCTAAACACACACAGCTACAGTAAACACACACAGCTAATCACACACAGCTACAGTAAACACACACAGCTAAACACACACAGCTACAGTAAACACACACAGCTAAACACACACAGCTACAGTAAACACACACAGCTAAACACACACAGCTACAGTAAACACACACACCTAAACACACACAGCTACAGTAAACATACACACCTAAACACACACAGCTAATCACACACAGCTACAGTAAACACACACAGCTACAGTAAACACACAGCTAAACACACTCAGCTACAGTAAACATACACAGCTAAACACACACAGCTACACATACACAGCTAACAACACACAGCTACAGTAAACACACACAGCTAAACATACACAGCTAACAACACACAGCTACAGTAAACACACACAGCTAAACATACACAGCTAAACACACACACGAATCCAGGCTATAGTCACACATTTAAGTTTTGTCTCTTCTTATACTCTTAAATAACTTGTATTTATGTGTGAATTAATACTGTATAGTCTACTGTAGTCTGGGGCATATATTATTTTCATATATATTTGTATATACAGATAATATAAAGATCTGGCCAGTACTACTGCATAAAAATATATCCAGTATATACTGTGTGTGTGTGTGTTGCAGGGATCTGTGAAGCTAGACACTACAACACACTCATCCCAATTAAAGCCAGAACAGACCGATTTAAAAACAGCCCAATACCATCAATAGTCAAAATAATAAATAACATGTAATGTTCACCCCCCCCCCCCTTTTTTTTTTTGCACACACACACACACACATACACACACAACCACACACACACACACACACACACACAATCACACACACACACAATCACACACACACACAATCACACACACACACACACACAATCACACACACACACACACACACCTATACAAAAATTGACCAGGATAGTCTCACCAACACCCTAATCCTTAATCCTCCCACTTAGCACCACTCCCTAATCCTTAATCCTCCCACTTAGCACCACCATTAACCTTTCTCTTGCCCTCACCTCCATCAACCTTGTTGTACTGTACATACAACACATACCAATGTATGCATGTAAAAGACTACAATTCATTTTTATCATTCATCATGTAAATATCATCTTCATAATTAATTATATTGTAATATGTATATTTTCAGCTTTCGGGCTGCCATCCCCTAAATAAACCGTTTATTATTATTATTATTATTATTATTATGTGTGTGTGTGTGTTGCAGGGGTCTATGTGTATTATAGGAGTGTGTGTGTGTGTGTGTTGCAGGGATCTGTGTGTACTATAGGAGTGTGTGTGTGTTGCAGGGATCTGTGTGTACTATAAGAGTGTGTGTGTGTTGCAGGGATCTGTGTGTACTATAGGAGTGTGTGTGTTGCAGGGATCTGTGTGTACTATAAGAGTGTGTGTGTGTTGCAGGGATCTGTGTGTACTATAGGAGTGTGTGTGTGTTGCAGGGATCTGTGTGTACTATAAGAGTGTGTGTGTGTGTGTTGCAGGGATCTGTGTGTACTATAAGAGTGTGTGTGTGTGTGTTGCAGGGATCTGTGTGTACTATAGGAGTGTGTGTGTATGTGTGTGTGTGTTGCAGGGATCTGTGTGTACTATTAGTGTGTGTGTGTATGTGTACTTTGAGTCTGTGTGTACTATAAGAGTGTGTCAGTGCAGTTATAAGAAAATGTACGTATGTATGTGTGTGTGTATGTGAGTATAAACAGTGCCACGTCACACTATACCACAACAGTTGATAAGTGATAATCAGGTGTTCTTATCTAAACATACTTACTCCTCCTGTCAGCTGTAAGACAAAGAGAGTAAAGCATTGGTGATAATAGATACCAAGATACAGTTTATACCCTCTGATGTCAACAAGAGAATGGATGGATGGAAAGAAGGTTGGATGGAAGGAAGGATTGAAGGAAGGATGGATGGAAGAAAGGAAGGATGGAAGGAACGAAGGAAGGATCGAAGGAGGGAAGGATGGAAGGATGATAGGAAGAAAGGATGGTAGGAAGGATGGAAGTAAGGAAGGAAATGCATTGTAATTGTGTATGAGAATTACCCTCTGACATTATTTTCCTTTATATATATTTCTTTGTATATACAGATAATATTAAAATCTGGCCAGGTCTACTGCATAAAAATATCTCCACTAAATACTGTGTGTGTGTGTGTGTGTGTATGTGTGTGTGAGTGTGTGGCAGGGGACTGTGTGTACTATAGGAGTGTGTGTGTGGTTAATTGTACAAAAGTGTGTGTGTGGGAGGTGGGGGAACTATAGGAGTTTGTAATTGTGGTTGTAGGAAAATATGTGTGTGTGTGTGTGTGTGTGTGTGTGTGTTAATATATCTTGGAAGATATAATTATTAACTAACTTGTTCTTTCATTACTGGGATGATTTATATGTAATTGTAAATTATTGTATTATTTTTATGTCAATGTAAATTGTTGTGTTTAATTTATTTTGTTGTGTTGTAAGCTAATTGTTAAGTATATGATTAATTGAATTCAATGTTTGTGATGATCCATTAATCTGCTATTAACCCTAGACATCATCAGGGTGACCAGATTTCTCGAGAGGGAATATGCTAGACAGCAGCTGAAATTATGCTAGATTGGCAAAAATTATGCTAAATCTTTTGTTGCTCTTCATACGTTTGGTTTCTGCTGTATTTTATTGTTAATATAGTATTATTTCTATGTTATTAACTGTATACAGAATGCACTCATATAATTATGAACAATTCTTGAAAAGAACATTAAAATTATAATCACATTCTGAAAGTTTATTTTACAATTATTTGTGCAACATACACTAGTAGATTGAAACTTTAATACAGTACAATATTTTCAATGTTACCTGTAGAAAATAATAATAATGCAATTTAATTTATGAATTGAGTTTGCAAGTTATGGCCGGTTATGGGTTCCTATTTTTCATACATTTTTGAACTAAATTTTTGAAGCAGCACACGTCCACCCTTCAATGACAAGCAAAACCTCCTTCTCGAGATTACCCAAACTCATGGGGGAATTCGTAAGTGTTATAAATATCTCACACATATTCCCCGAAACAAAAGTATCGACTTAACACCTTTTCATACATTATCTGATGTTGTTTTCAGTTCATCATATCTATTTTCTCACAGTAGTTTTGTATAAGTTTGGAAATAATTGTGGAAGGTCAGCGAGAAGACACGGGTATACCCTTGCCTTCCCTTCGATCTTCCTGTAGACCTTCGTTCCAATGACGGCTCTGACTATTGGTACACTAATTCCTTCCCCCTTACCTTCCACCCTCGACCTTCCTGACTCTTAGTACGGGCCCTTATCTTACTGTGTTGTGTAATATCCTGTTACTCATATCTGAGGTACAGTCGGCATCAGCAATTCCTAAACACCACTGTCACATCAAGGATTCCTAACAACTAAAATATTTAATATGTTAATTTTCTAACACAAAATTCTTCTAGTAATGTTTTCTATGTAATTGTTGAATCAGTCATGAGAACAATGCCTACAGTATGTGCACAATAACACCTCATTTTAACTAATGCTCGGTGTACCAATTCCTGAAGCCCACTATACATTTAGATGATGATAATAGTAGCCTGTACCTTTGGTTAGAGATGTAGTGTGTGTGTGTGTGTGTGTGTTCCAGATTATCATAATAGTAACCTTTACCTTTGGTTAGAGATGTAGTGTGTGTGTGTGTTCCAGATTATGACATTAGTAAACTGAACCTTTGGTTAGAGATGTAGTGTGTGTGTGTGTGTGTTTAAGTGTTCCAATTTCCAGACTGACCACCAACACTGTACTTCCCTCTAATTTAATGTGCATTTACCTCCTGTCAGAGAGAGAGAGAGAGAGAGAGAGAGAGAGAGAGAGAGAGAGGAGAGAGAGAGGCAGTAGTAGTTTCATTATAAAGTGATAGTGATACAGTACTTCTCTCTCTCTCTCTCTCTCTCTCTCTCTCTCTCTCTCTCAAATGTTTCACCACTGGACATATGCTTCATGTCCATTACGAAGGCCTAGGTCATTATCAATACACAGACACACACGCACACACACATGTACAGTAGTTTGCCACTGTACACTGGCTAACATTAAGAATTGGGAAGTTGTTTTGTAAAGCACCTCTGTGACCTACCCCCTCCACAGGAAGGGTAGGTAAGTCTCACCCTCCCCTCCTCCACGTGGTAACCTTGGGGAACACCTCCCTGTTCTTATCAGTATTTTATCTTATAGAGGATGAAGGTTAAGGTGAAGGGGGAAGAGGTGTGGGGCACATACCTTCACACACAAATGGGTTTAATATTTTTAGTGACGAGATTGTTTTAAAATTATAATTATAATTATTTTTTATAAGTGTACAGTGTGTAATTTTGTTCCTTTTTCTGTCTTTTATTATAATTTGGTATCTAAAAAAAAAGGGAAATAATGCTTGTGAGTAATAGTGATTAATGTGAATAGAATGTTGAATGAAGTGAAAGGGAAACAGAATGTGTAGAGTATTAAATAGAGTAAAATAGATGTGTGTAGGGTGTCTGAAACTCATATGAAAGGATGGAGGGGTGTGGGAATGGAGGGAAGAGTGTGTTGTGGGAAGGAATGGAAGGAGGCGTAATAAATACTGTGTAATGATTTACATAGAGTGTGGGAATGGAGGGAAGAGTGTGTTGTGGGAAGGAATGGAAGGACGTGTAATATGTACTGTGTAATGACTACTAATGATGTCCAGGGTGACCAGATTTAGCATTATAATGCTAAATTTAGCATAGTTTTCCTGAAAATTGGGTGTTTAGCATTAAATTTAGCATAGTATCAAATCTAGCATAGTTTTAGCATAATTTAATGAGCTTAGAGCAATTTCTAGCATGATTATAACTTACCACTTGTGGCTAACGGTAGTTTCTGGATTAAAGGCCAGGATAAACCTACATGTTTAATTTAGTGTACCATGATTAATGGGAATTGTGAAACAGTCCATATACGTTGAAGTTTTAACGAAGCTCTAGCTAGAGCAGGAAATCACAGGAGATGAAGAAGGGTGGACGTGTGCTGCTTCAAAAATTTAGTTCAAAAATGTATGAAAAATAGGAACCCATAACCGGCCATAACTTGCAAACTCAATTCATAAATTAAATTGCATTATTATTATTTTCTACAGGTAACATTGAAAATATTGTACTGTATTAAAGTTTCAATCTACTAGTGTATGTTGCACAAATAATTGTAAAATAAACTTTCAGAATGTGATTATAATTTTAATGTTCTTTTCAAGAATTGTTCATAATTATATGAGTGCATTCTGTATACAGTTAATAACATAGAAATAATACTATATTAACAATAAAATACAGCAGAAACCAAACGTATGAAGAGCAACAAAAGATTTAGCATAATTTTTGCCAATCTAGCATAATTTCAGCTGCTGTCTAGCATATTCCCTCTCGAGAAATCTGGTCACCCTGATGATGTCTAGGGTTAATAGCAGATTAATGGATCATCACAAACATTGAATTCAATTAATCATATACTTAACAATTAGCTTACAACACAACAAAATAAATTAAACACAACAATTTACATTGACATAAAAATAATACAATAATTTACAATTACATATAAATCATCCCAGTAATGAAAGAACAAGTTAGTTAATAATTATATCTTCCAAGATATATTAACACACACACACACACACACACACACACACATATTTTCCTACAACCACAATTACAAACTCCTATAGTTCCCCCACCTCCCACACACACACTTTTGTACAATTAACCACACACACACTCCTATAGTACACACAGTCCCCTGCCACACACTCACACACACATACACACACACACACACACACAGTATTTAGTGGAGATATTTTTATGCAGTAGACCTGGCCAGATTTTAATATTATCTGTATATACAAAGAAATATATATAAAGGAAAATAATGTCAGAGGGTAATTCTCATACACAATTACAATGCATTTCCTTCCTTACTTCCATCCTTCCTACCATCCTTTCTTCCTATCATCCTTCCATCCTTCCCTCCTTCGATCCTTCCTTCGTTCCTTCCATCCTTCCTTTCTTCCATCCATCCTTCCTTCAATCCTTCCTTCCATCCAACCTTCTTTCCATCCATCCATTCTCTTGTTGACATCAGAGGGTATAAACTGTATCTTGGTATCTATTATCACCAATGCTTTACTCTCTTTGTCTTACAGCTGACAGGAGGAGTAAGTATGTTTAGATAAGAACACCTGATTATCACTTATCAACTGTTGTGGTATAGTGTGACGTGGCACTGTTTATACTCACATACACACACACATACATACGTACATTTTCTTATAACTGCACTGACACACTCTTATAGTACACACAGACTCAAAGTACACATACACACACACACTAATAGTACACACAGATCCCTGCAACACACACACACATACACACACACTCCTATAGTACACACAGATCCCTGCAACACACACACACACACTCTTATAGTACACACAGATCCCTGCAACACACACACACACACTCTTATAGTACACACAGATCCCTGCAACACACACACACTCCTATAGTACACACAGATCCCTGCAACACACACACACTCTTATAGTACACACAGATCCCTGCAACACACACACTCCTATAGTACACACAGATCCCTGCAACACACACACACTCTTATAGTACACACAGATCCCTGCAACACACACACACTCCTATAGTACACACAGATCCCTGCAACACACACACACACACACTCCTATAATACACATAGACCCCTGCAACACACACACACACATAATAATAATAATAATAATAATAATAAACGGTTTATTTAGGGGATGGCAGCCCGAAAGCTGAAAATATACATATTACAATATAATTAATTATGAAGATGATATTTACATGATGAATGATAAAAATGAATTGTAGTCTTTTACATGCATACATTGGTATGTGTTGTATGTACAGTACAACAAGGTTGATGGAGGTGAGGGCAAGAGAAAGGTTAATGGTGGTGCTAAGTGGGAGGATTAAGGATTAGGGAGTGGTGCTAAGTGGGAGGATTAAGGATTAGGGTGTTGGTGAGACTATCCTGGTCAATTTTTGTATAGGTGTGTGTGTGTGTGTGTGTGATTGTGTGTGTGTGTGTGTGTGATTGTGTGTGTGTGTGATTGTGTGTGTGTGTGATTGTGTGTGTGTGTGTGTGTGTGTGTGGTTGTGTGTGTATGTGTGTGTGTGTGTGTGCAAAAAAAAAAAGGGGGGGGGGGTGAACATTACATGTTATTTATTATTTTGACTATTGATGGTATTGGGCTGTTTTTAAATCGGTCTGTTCTGGCTTTAATTGGGATGAGTGTGTTGTAGTGTCTAGCTTCACAGATCCCTGCAACACACACACACACAGTATATACTGGATATATTTTTATGCAGTAGTACTGGCCAGATCTTTATATTATCTGTATATACAAATATATATGAAAATAATATATGCCCCAGACTACAGTAGACTATACAGTATTAATTCACACATAAATACAAGTTATTTAAGAGTATAAGAAGAGACAAAACTTAAATGTGTGACTATAGCCTGGATTCGTGTGTGTGTTTAGCTGTGTATGTTTAGCTGTGTGTGTTTACTGTAGCTGTGTGTTGTTAGCTGTGTATGTTTAGCTGTGTGTGTTTACTGTAGCTGTGTGTTGTTAGCTGTGTATGTGTAGCTGTGTGTGTTTAGCTGTGTATGTTTACTGTAGCTGAGTGTGTTTAGCTGTGTGTTTACTGTAGCTGTGTGTGTTTACTGTAGCTGTGTGTGATTAGCTGTGTGTGTTTAGGTGTGTATGTTTACTGTAGCTGTGTGTGTTTAGGTGTGTGTGTTTACTGTAGCTGTGTGTGTTTAGCTGTGTGTGTTTACTGTAGCTGTGTGTGTTTAGCTGTGTGTGTTTACTGTAGCTGTGTGTGTTTAGCTGTGTGTGTTTACTGTAGCTGTGTGTGATTAGCTGTGTGTGTTTACTGTAGCTGTGTGTGTTTAGCTGTGTGTGTTTACTGTAGCTGTGTGTGATTAGCTGTGTGTGTTTACTGTAGCTGTGTGTGATTAGCTGTGTGTGTTTACTGTAGCTGTGTGTGATTAGCTGTGTGTGTTTACTGTAGCTGTGTGTGTTTAGCTGTGTGTGTTTACTGTAGCTGTGTGTGATTAGCTGTGTGTGTTTACTGTAGCTGTGTGTGTTTACTGTAGCTGTGTGTTTAGCTGTGTGTGTTTACTGTAGCTGTGTGTGATTAGCTGTGTATTTATAGTTTAAGCTGTGAACTGAACGTAGTGGGTTGAAAGATTATGACGAGAGATAAACAGTATGACTCACACACAGTCATACTTTTGATACATATATTAGAGTGGTTGGATTCCTACACAGTATGCCAAGTAAAGGTTAAAGGTCATCCAATGAGTGGCAGTCAATGGGACAGAGTGTAGCACACACTGTGTGTGTGAAACACAACTATAGCACACATTCCAAGGATGATGAGTGGCCCAGAGACCTCTCCACCCACGTCAGACCCGAGTCACTCTTGCTTCGGCTATGGCTGCGTAAACAGCAAGACCTCAGACAGCTGACTCGTGCTCCAAGCCAGGATCGAACACTGGGTCGCAGAATTGCAGTCACAGACTCTACCACTGTGCTAGACCAAATTAGCAAAAATAATTGTTTCCTGTTGCTCTAAATGATATGCAGGAATCAGTTGGTCCAAAAATTTACCTCAGCTAATACTGTACTACTCCATTAATTAATATGAAATGTCACCCTACCGAACTTTGTACTCGTTTTTACCTCCTTTTGTTATATTAGATGGACTACCTATTCCTCCAAACTATGTTACGAAACACATCCCCTATTAGTGCAATTGAGGTGATTGGTTTCCTGGCATAGTTTGGAGAAATCTGTAGCCCTCCAATTTACCACTAATCTCCAATATTAATCATTATTGTCAAGATAAAACCTGTGTTGCTGTTTTATGAGCTAATATCAGCTTTAAGGAGAGTGTTGGGTATTGGTAAATCTGGAGCAACTGAATCTTCCAAACTATTCCAAGCAACAGAACACTTTTATTTCTGCTATTCAGGTCCTGTTTCCTGGCATACATACACACACACACACACACACACACACACACACACACACACACATTCTCTCTCTCTCTCTCTCTCTCTCTCTCTCTCTCTCTCTCTCTCTCTCTCTCTCTCTCTCTCTCTCTCTCTCACACACACACACACTCACTCACTCACTCACTCACTCACTCACTCACTCACTCACTCACTCACTCTCTCTCTCTCTCTCTCTCTCTCTCTCTCTCTCTCTCTCACACACACGAAAAATCAAGTTTTTTGGGTCTCAGAAGCGATTTGTACTGTGCTAGAAAAAATTCAATTTTCAAGCAAAAAAAATGCTAAAACACGTTTTTTTGGCCAAAAAAGTCGATTTGTGCATGCATCTTCGATACTCGTTTATATCCCAAATTTAGCCTAAGAACACCGAAAAATCGAATTTTTGGGGTCTCAGAAGCGATTTGTACTGTGCTAGAAAAATTTCAATTTTCAGGCAAAAAAAATGCTAAAACACGTTTTTTTGGCCCAAAAAGTCGATTTGTGCATGCATCTTCGATACCCGTTTATATCCCAAATTTAGCCTAAAAACACCTAAAAATCGTGTTATTTGGGTCTCAGAAGCGATTTGTACTGTGCTAGAAAATATTCAATTTTCAGGCAAAAAAAATGCTAAAACACGTTTTTTGGGCCCAAAAAGTCGATTTGTGCATGCATCTTCGATACCCGTTTATATCCCAAATTTAGCCTAAAAACACCGAAAAATAGAGTTTTTTGGGTCTCAGAAGCGATTTGTACATGTCTACACTGTTCAAGAAAAATTTCAATTTTCAGGCAAAAAAAATGCTAAAACACGTTTTTTGGGCCCAAAAAGTCGATTTGTGCATGCATCTTCGATACCCGTTTATATCCCAAATTTAGCCTAAAAACACCGAAAAATCAAGTTTTTTGGGTCTCAGAAGCGATTTGTACTGTGCTAGAAAAAATTCAATTTTCAAGCAAAAAAAATGCTAAAACACGTTTTTTTGGCCCAAAAAGTTGATTTGTGCATGCATCTTCGATACCCGTTTATATCCCAAATTTAGCCTAAAAACACCGAAAAATCGAGTTTTTTGGGTCTCAGAAGCGATTTGTACTGTGCTAGAAAAAAATCAATTTTCAGGCAAAAAAAATGCTAAAACACGTTTTTTTAGCCCAAAAAGTCGATTTGTGCATGCATCTTCGATACCCGTTTATATCCCAAATTTAGCCTAAAAACACCGAAAAATCGAGTTTTTTGGGTCTCAGAAGCGATTTGTACTGTGCTAGAAAAATTTCAATTTTCAGGCAAAAAAAATGCTAAAACACGTTTTTTTGGCCCAAAAAGTCGATTTGTGCATGCATCTTCGATACCCGATTATATCCCAAATTTAGCCTAAAAACACCGAAAAATCGAGTTTTTTGGGTCTCAGAAGCGATTTGTACATGTCTACACTGTTATAGAAAAAATCAATTTTCAGGCAAAAAAAATGCTAAAACACGTTTATTGGGCCCAAAAAGTCGATTTGTGCATGCATCTTCGATACCCGTTTATATCCCAAATTTAGCCTAAAAACACCCAAAATCGAGTTTTTTGGGTCTCAGAAGCGATTTGTACTGTTCTAGAAAAAAATCAATTTTCAGGCAAAAAAAATGCTAAAACACGTTTTTTTGGCCCAAAAAGTCGATTTGTGCATGCATCTCCGATACCCGTTTATATCCCAAATTTAGCCTAAAAACACCGAAAAATCGAGTTTTTTGGGTCTCAGAAGCGATTTGTACATGTCTACACTGTTCTAGAAAAATTTCAATTTTCAGGCAAAAAAAATGCTAAAACACGTTTTTTTGGCCCAAAAAGTCGATTTGTGCATGCATCTTCGATACCCGTTTATATCCCAAATTTAGCCTAAAAACACCGAAAAATCGAGTTTTTTGGGTCTCAGAAGCGATTTGTACTGTGCTAGAAAAATTTCAATTATCAGGCAAAAAAAATGCTAAAACACGTTTTTTGGGCCCAAAAAGTCGATTTGTGCATGCATCTTCGATACCCGTTTATATCCCAAATTTAGCCTAAAAACACCTAAAAATCGTGTTATTTGGGTCTCAGAAGCGATTTGTACTGTGCTAGAAAATATTCAATTTTCAGGCAAAAAAAATGCTAAAACACGTTTTTTGGGCCCAAAAAGTCGATTTGTGCATGCATCTTCGATACCCGTTTATATCCCAAATTTAGCCTAAAAACACCGAAAAATTGAGTTTTTTGGGTCTCAGAAGCGATTTGTACATGTCTACACTGTTCAAGAAAAATTTCAATTTTCAGGCAAAAAAAATGCTAAAACACGTTTTTTGGGCCCAAAAAGTCGATTTGTGCATGCATCTTCGATACCCGTTTATATCCCAAATTTAGCCTAAAAACACCGAAAAATCAAGTTTTTTGGGTCTCAGAAGCGATTTGTACTGTGCTAGAAAAAAATCAATTTTCAAGCAAAAAAAATGCTAAAACACGTTTTTTTGGCCCAAAAAGTCGATTTGTGCATGCATCTTCGATACCCGTTTATATCCCAAATTTAGCCTAAAAACACCGAAAAATCGAGTTTTTTGGGTCTCAGAAGCGATTTGTACTGTGCTAGAAAAAAATCAATTTTCAGGCAAAAAAAATGCTAAAACACGTTTTTTTAGCCCAAAAAGTCGATTTGTGCATGCATCTTCGATACCCGTTTATATCCCAAATTTAGCCTAAAAACACCGAAAAATCGAGTTTTTTGGGTCTCAGAAGCGATTTGTACTGTGCTAGAAAACTTTCAATTTTCAGGCAAAAAAAATGCTAAAACACGTTTTTTTGGCCCAAAAAGTCGATTTGTGCATGCATCTTCGATACCCGATTATATCCCAAATTTAGCCTAAAAACACCGAAAAATCGAGTTTTTTGGGTCTCAGAAGCGATTTGTACATGTCTACACTGTTATAGAAAAAATCAATTTTCAGGCAAAAAAAATGCTAAAACACGTTTATTGGGCCCAAAAAGTCGATTTGTGCATGCATCTTCGATACCCGTTTATATCCCAAATTTAGCCTAAAAACACCCAAAATCGAGTTTTTTGGGTCTCAGAAGCGATTTGTACTGTTCTAGAAAAAAATCAATTTTCAGGCAAAAAAAATGCTAAAACACGTTTTTTTGGCCAAAAAAGTCGATTTGTGCATGCATCTTCGATACTCGTTTATATCCCAAATTTAGCCTAAGAACACCGAAAAATCGAATTTTTGGGGTCTCAGAAGCGATTTGTACTGTGCTAGAAAAATTTCAATTTTCAGGCAAAAAAAATGCTAAAACACGTTTTTTTGGCCCAAAAAGTCGATTTGTGCATGCATCTTCGATACCCGTTTATATCCCAAATTTAGCCTAAAAACACCTAAAAATCGTGTTATTTGGGTCTCAGAAGCGATTTGTACTGTGCTAGAAAATATTCAATTTTCAGGCAAAAAAAATGCTAAAACACGTTTTTTGGGCCCAAAAAGTCGATTTGTGCATGCATCTTCGATACCCGTTTATATCCCAAATTTAGCCTAAAAACACCGAAAAATAGAGTTTTTTGGGTCTCAGAAGCGATTTGTACATGTCTACACTGTTCAAGAAAAATTTCAATTTTCAGGCCAAAAAAATGCTAAAACACGTTTTTTGGGCCCAAAAAGTCGATTTGTGCATGCATCTTCGATACCCGTTTATATCCCAAATTTAGCCTAAAAACACCGAAAAATCAAGTTTTTTGGGTCTCAGAAGCGATTTGTACTGTGCTAGAAAAAATTCAATTTTCAAGCAAAAAAAATGCTAAAACACTTTTTTTTGGCCCAAAAAGTCGATTTGTGCATGCATCTTCGATACCCGTTTATATCCCAAATTTAGCCTAAAAACACCGAAAAATCGAGTTTTTTGGGTCTCAGAAGCGATTTGTACTGTGCTAGAAAAAAATCAATTTTCAGGCAAAAAAAATGCTAAAACACGTTTTTTTAGCCCAAAAAGTCGATTTGTGCATGCATCTTCGATACCCGTTTATATCCCAAATTTAGCCTAAAAACACCGAAAAATCGAGTTTTTTGGGTCTCAGAAGCGATTTGTACTGTGCTAGAAAAATTTCAATTTTCAGGCAAAAAAAATGCTAAAACACGTTTTTTTGGCCCAAAAAGTCGATTTGTGCATGCATCTTCGATACCCGATTATATCCCAAATTTAGCCTAAAAACACCGAAAAATCGAGTTTTTTGGGTCTCAGAAGCGATTTGTACATGTCTACACTGTTATAGAAAAAATCAATTTTCAGGCAAAAAAAATGCTAAAACACGTTTATTGGGCCCAAAAAGTCGATTTGTGCATGCATCTTCGATACCCGTTTATATCCCAAATTTAGCCTAAAAACACCCAAAATCGAGTTTTTTGGGTCTCAGAAGCGATTTGTACTGTTCTAGAAAAAAATCAATTTTCAGGCAAAAAAAATGCTAAAACACGTTTTTTTGGCCCAAAAAGTCGATTTGTGCATGCATCTCCGATACCCGTTTATATCCCAAATTTAGCCTAAAAACACCGAAAAATCGAGTTTTTTGGGTCTCAGAAGCGATTTGTACATGTCTACACTGTTCTAGAAAAATTTCAATTTTCAGGCAAAAAAAATGCTAAAACACGTTTTTTTGGCCCAAAAAGTCGATTTGTGCATGCATCTTCGATACCCGTTTATATCCCAAATTTAGCCTAAAAACACCGAAAAATCGAGTTTTTTGGGTCTCAGAAGCGATTTGTACTGTGCTAGAAAAATTTCAATTATCAGGCAAAAAAAATGCTAAAACACGTTTTTTGGGCCCAAAAAGTCGATTTGTGCATGCATCTTCGATACCCGTTTATATCCCAAATTTAGCCTAAAAACACCGAAAAATCGAATATTTTGGGTCTCAGAAGCAATTTGTACTGTGCTAGAAAAATTTCAATTTTCAGGCAAAAAAAATGCTAAAACACGTTTTTTTGGCCCAAAAAGTCGATTTGTGCATGCATCTTCGATACCCGTTTATATCCCAAATTGAGCCTAAAAACACCGAAAAATCGTGTTATTTGGGTCTCAGAAGCGATTTGTACTGTGCTAGAAAAATTTCAATTTTCAGGCAAAAAAAATGCTAAAACACGTTTTTTTGGCCCAAAAAGTTGATTTGTGCATGCATCTTCGATACCCGTTTATATCCCAAATTTAGCCTAAAAACACCGAAAAAATCGAGTTTTTTGGGTCTCAGAAGCGATTTGTACATGTCTACACTGTTCTAGAAAAATTTCAATTTTCAGGCAAAAAAAATGCTAAAACACGTTTTTTTGGCCCAAAAAGTCGATTTGTGCATGCATCTTCGATACCCGTTTATATCCCAAATTTAGCCTAAAAACACCGAAAAATCGAGTTTTTTGGGTCTCAGAAGCGATTTGTACTGTGCTAGAAAAATTTCAATTTTCAGGCAAAAAAAATGCTAAAACACGTTTTTTTAGCCCAAAAAGTCGATTTGTGCATGCATCTTCGTTACCCGTTTATATCCCAAATTTAGCCTAAAAACACCGAAAAATCGAGTTTTTTGGGTCTCAGAAGCGATTTGTACATGTCTACACTGTTCAAGAAAAATTTCAATTTTCAGGCAAAAAAAATGCTAAAACACGTTTTTTGGGCCCAAAAAGTCGATTTGTGCATGCATCTTCGATACCCGTTTATATCCCAAATTTAGCCTAAAAACACCGAAAAATCAAGTTTTTTGGGTCTCAGAAGCGATTTGTACTGTGCTAGAAAAAAATCAATTTTCAAGCAAAAAAAATGCTAAAACACGTTTTTTTGGCCAAAAAAGTCGATTTGTGCATGCATCTTCGATACTCGTTTATATCCCAAATTTAGCCTAAGAACACCGAAAAATCGAATTTTTGGGGTCTCAGAAGCGATTTGTACTGTGCTAGAAAAATTTCAATTTTCAGGCAAAAAAAATGCTAAAACACGTTTTTTTGGCCCAAAAAGTCGATTTGTGCATGCATCTTCGATACCCGTTTATATCCCAAATTTAGCCTAAAAACACCTAAAAATCGTGTTATTTGGGTCTCAGAAGCGATTTGTACTGTGCTAGAAAATATTCAATTTTCAGGCAAAAAAAATGCTTAAACACGTTTTTTGGGCCCAAAAAGTCGATTTGTGCATGCATCTTCGATACCCGTTTATATCCCAAATTTAGCCTAAAAACACCGAAACAATCGAGTTTTTTGGGTCTCAGAAGCGATTTGTACATGTCTACACTGTTCTAGAAAAATTTCAATTTTCAGGCAAAAAAAATGCTAAAACACGTTTTTTGGGCCCAAAAAGTCGATTTGTGCATGCATCTTCGATACCCGTTTATATCCCAAATTTAGCCTAAAAACACCGAAAAATCAAGTTTTTTGGGTCTCAGAAGCGATTTGTACTGTGCTAGAAAAATTTCAATTTTCAAGCAAAAAAAATGCTAAAACACGTTTTTTTGGCCCAAAAAGTCGATTTGTGCATGCATCTTCGATACCCGTTTATATCCCAAATTTAGCCTAAAAACACCGAAAAATCGAGTTTTTTGGGTCTCAGAAGCGATTTGTACATGTCTACACTGTTCTAGAAAAAATCAATTTTCAGGCAAAAAAAATGCTAAAACACGTTTTTTTGGCCCAAAAAGTCGATTTGTGCATGCATCTTCGATACCCGTTTATATCCCAAATTTAGCCTAAAAACACCGAAAAATCGAGTTTTTTGGGTCTCAGAAGCGATTTGTACTGTGCTAGAAAAAATTCAATTTTCAGGCAAAAAAAATGCTAAAACACGTTTTTTTGGCCCAAAAAGTCGATTTGTGCATGCATCTTCGATACCCATTTATATCCCAAATTTAGCCTAAAAACACCGAAATATCGAGTTTTTTGGGTCTCAGAAGCGATTTGTACTGTGCTAGAAAAATTTCAATTTTCAGGCAAAAAAAATGCTAAAACACGTTTTTTTGGCCCAAAAAGTCGATTTGTGCATGCATCTTCGATACCCGTTTATATCCCAAATTTAGCCTAAAAACACCGAAAAATCAAGTTTTTTGGGTCTCAGAAGCGATTTGTACATGTCAACACTGTTCTAGAAAAAATCAATTTTCAGGCAAAAAAAATGCTAAAACACGTTTTTTTGGCCCAAAAAGTCGATTTGTGCATGCATCTTCGATACCCATTTATATCCCAAATTTAGCCTAAAAACACCGAAAAATCGAGTTTTTTGGGTCTCAGAAGCGATTTGTACTGTGCTAGAAAAATTTCAATTTTCAGGCAAAAAAAATGCTAAAACACGTTTTTTTGGCCCAAAAAGTCGATTTGTGCATGCATCTTCGATACCCGTTTATATCCCAAATTTAGCCTTAAAACACCGAAAAATCGAGTTTTTTGGGTCTCAGAAACGATTTGTACATGTCTACACTGTTCTAGAAAAATTTCAATTTTCAGGCAAACAAAATGCTAAAACACGTTTTTTTGGCCCAAAAAGTCGATTTGTGCATGCATCTTCGATACCCGTTTATATCCCAAATTTAGCCTAAAAACACCGAAAAATAGAGTTTTTTGGGTCTCAGAAGCGATTTGTACAGTGCTAGAAAAAAATCACTTTTCAGGCAAAAAAAATGCTAAAACACGTTTTTTGGGCCCAAAAAGTCGATTTGTGCATGCATCTTCGATACCCGTTTATATCCCAAATTTAGCTTAAAAACACCGAAATATCGAGTTTTTTGGGTCTCAGAAGCGATTTGTACATGTCTACACTGTTCTAGAAAAAAATCAATTTTCAGGCCAAAAAAATGCTAAAACACGTTTTTTGGGCCCAAAAAGTCGATTTGTGCATGCATCTTCGATACCCGTTTATATCCCAAATTTAGCCTAAAAACACCGAAAAATCAAGTTTTTTGGGTCTCAGAAGCGATTTGTACTGTGCTAGAAAAATTTCAATTTTCAGGCAAAAAAAATGCTAAAACAAGTTTTTTTGGCCCAAAAAGTCGATTTGTGCAAGCATCTTCGATACCTGTTTATATCCCAAATTTAGCTTAAAAACACCGAAAAATCAAGTTTTTTGGGTCTCAGAAGCGATTTGTACTGTGCTAGAAAAATTTCAATTTTCAGGCAATAAAAATGCTAAAACACGTTTTTTTGGCCCAAAAAGTCGATTTGTGCATGCATCTTCGATACCCGTTTATATCCCAAATTTAGCCTAAAAACACCGAAAAATCGAGTTTTTTGGGTCTCAGAAGCGATTTGTACATGTCTACACTGTTCTAGAAAAAATCAATTTTCAGGCAAAAAAAATGCTAAAACACGTTTTTTTGGCCCAAAAAGTCGATTTGTGCATGCATCTTCGATACCCGTTTATATCCCAAATTTAGCCTAAAAACACCGAAAAATCGAGTTTTTTGGGTCTCAGAAGCGATTTGTACTGTGCTAGAAAAAATTCAATTTTCAGGCAAAAAAAATGCTTGCATCTTCGATACCCGTTTATATCCCAAATTTAGCCTAAAAACACCGAAAAATCGATTTTTTTAGGTCTCAGAAGCGATTTGTACATGTCTACACTGTTCTAGAAAAATTTCAATTTTCAGGCAAAAAAAATGCTAAAACACGTTTTTTTGGCCCAAAAAGTCGATTTGTGCATGCATCTTCGATACCCGTTTATATCCCAAATTTAGCCTAAAAACACCGAAAAATCGAGTTTTTTGGGTCTCAGAAGCGATTTGTACTGTGCCAGAAAAATTTCAATTTTCATGCAAAAAAAATGCTAAAACACGTTTTTTGGGCCCAAAAAGTCGATTTGTGCATGCATCTTCGATACCCGTTTATATCCCGATTTTAACCTAAAAACACCGAAAAATCGAGTTTTTTGGGTCTCAGAAGTGATTTGTACATGTCTACACTGTTCTAGAAAAAAATCAATTTTCAGGCAAAAAAAATGCTAAAACACGTTTTTTCGGCCCAAAAAGTTGATTTGTGCATGCATCTTCGATACCCGTTTATATCCCAAATTTAGCCTAAAAGCACCGAAAAATCGAGTTTTTTGGGTCTCAGAAGCGATTTGTACATGTCTACACTGTTCTAGAAAAATTTCAATTTTCAGGCAAAAAAAATGCTAAAACACGTTTTTTTGGCCCAAAAAGTCGATTTGTGCATGCATCTTCGATACCCGTTTATATCCCAAATTTAGCCTAAAAACACCGAAAAATCGAGTTTTTTGGGTCTCAGAAGCGATTTGTACTTGTCTACACTGTTCTAGAAAAAATCAATTTTCAGGCAAAAAAAATGCTAAAACACGTTTTTTTGGCCCAAAAAGTCGATTTGTGCATGCATCTTCGATACCCGTTTATATCCCAAATTTAGCCTAAAAACACAGAAAATTCGAGTTTTTTGGGTCTCAGAAGCGATTTGTACTGTGCTAGAAAAAATTCAATTTTCAGGCAAAAAAAATGCTTGCATCTTCGATACCCGTTTATATCCCAAATTTAGCCTAAAAACACCGAAAAATCTATTTTTTTAGGTCTCAGAAGCGATTTGTACATGTCTACACTGTTCTAGAAAAATTTCAATTTTCAGGCAAAAAAAATGCTAAAACACGTTTTTTTGGCCCAAAAAGTCGATTTGTGCATGCATCTTCGATACCCGTTTATATCCCAAATTTAGCCTAAAAACACCGAAAAATCGAGTTTTTTGGGTCTCAGAAGCGATTTGTACTGTGCCAGAAAAATTTCAATTTTCATGCAAAAAAAATGCTAAAACACGTTTTTTGGGCCCAAAAAGTCGATTTGTGCATGCATCTTCGATACCCGTTTATATCCCGATTTTAACCTAAAAACACCGAAAAATCGAGTTTTTTGGGTCTCAGAAGTGATTTGTACATGTCTACACTGTTCTAGAAAAAAATTAATTTTCAGGCAAAAAAATGCTAAAACACGTTTTTTCGGCCCAAAAAGTTGATTTGTGCATGCATCTTCGATACCCGTTTATATCCCAAATTTAGCCTAAAAACACCGAAAAATCGAGTTTTTTGGGTCTCAGAAGCGATTTGTACATGTCTACACTGTTCTAGAAAAAATTCAATTTTCAGGCAAAAAAAATGCTAAAACACGTTTTTTTGGCCCAAAAAGTCGATTTGTGCATGCATCTTCGATACCCATTTATATCCAAAATTTAGCCTAAAAACACCGAAAAATCGAGTTTTTTGGGTCTCAGAAGCGATTTGTACTGTGCTAGACAAATTTCAATTTTCAGGCAAAAAAAATGCTAAAACACGTTTTTTTGGCCCAAAAAGTCGATTTGTGCATGCATCTTCGATACCCGTTTATATCCCAAATTTAGCCTAAAAACTCCGAAAAATCGAGTTTTTTTGGGTTTCAGAAGCGATTTGTACATGTCTACACTGTTCTAGAAAAAAATCAATTTTCAGGCAAAAAAAAAGCTAAAACACGTTTTTTGGGCCCAAAAAGTCGATTTGTGCATGCATCTTCGATACCCGTTTACATCCCAAATTTAGCCTAAAAAGACCGAAAAATCGAGTTTTTTGGGTCTCAGAAGCGATTTGTACTGTGCTAGACAAATTTCAATTTTCAGGCAAAAAAAATGCTAAAACACGTTTTTTGGGCCCAAAAAGTCGATTTGTGCATGCATCTTCGATACCCGTTTATATCCCAAATTTAGCCTAAAAACTTCGAAAAATCGAGTTTTTTTGGGTCTCAGAAGCGATTTGTACATGTCTACACTGTTCTAGAAAAAAATCAATTTTCAGGCAAAAAAAATGCTAAAACACGTTTTTTTGGCCCAAAAAGTCGATTTGTGCATGCATCTTCGATACCCATTTATATCCCAAATTTAGCCTAAAAACACCGAAAAATCGAGTTTTTTGGGTCTCAGAAGCGATTTGTACTGTGCTAGAAAAATTTCAATTTTCAGGCAAAAAAAATGCTAAAACACGTTTTTTTGGCCCAAAAAGTCGATTTGTGCATGCATCTTCGATACCCGTTTATATCCCAAATTTAGCCTTAAAACACCGAAAAATCGAGTTTTTTGGGTCTCAGAAACGATTTGTACATGTCTACACTGTTCTAGAAAAAATTCAATTTTCAGGCAAACAAAATGCTAAAACACGTTTTTTTGGCCCAAAAAGTCGATTTGTGCATGCATCTTCGATACCCGTTTATATCCCAAATTTAGCCTAAAAACACCGAAAAATAGAGTTTTTTGGGTCTCAGAAGCGATTTGTACAGTGCTAGAAAAAAATCACTTTTCAGGCAAAAAAAATGCTAAAACACGTTTTTTGGGCCCAAAAAGTCGATTTGTGCATGCATCTTCGATACCCGTTTATATCCCAAATTTAGCTTAAAAACACCGAAATATCGAGTTTTTTGGGTCTCAGAAGCGATTTGTACATGTCTACACTGTTCTAGAAAAAAATCAATTTTCAGGCCAAAAAAATGCTAAAACACGTTTTTTGGGCCCAAAAAGTCGATTTGTGCATGCATCTTCGATACCCGTTTATATCCCAAATTTAGCCTAAAAACACCGAAAAATCAAGTTTTTTGGGTCTCAGAAGCGATTTGTACTGTGCTAGAAAAATTTCAATTTTCAGGCAAAAAAAATGCTAAAACAAGTTTTTTTGGCCCAAAAAGTCGATTTGTGCATGCATCTTCGATACCTGTTTATATCCCAAATTTAGCTTAAAAACACCGAAAAATCAAGTTTTTTGGGTCTCAGAAGCGATTTGTACTGTGCTAGAAAAATTTCAATTTTCAGGCAAAAAAAATGCTAAAACACGTTTTTTTGGCCCAAAAAGTCGATTTGTGCATGCATCTTCGATACCCGTTTATATCCCAAATTTAGCCTAAAAACACCGAAAAATCGAGTTTTTTGGGTCTCAGAAGCGATTTGTACATGTCTACACTGTTCTAGAAAAAATCAATTTTCAGGCAAAAAAAATGCTAAAACACGTTTTTTTGGCCCAAAAAGTCGATTTGTGCATGCATCTTCGATACCCGTTTATATCCCAAATTTAGCCTAAAAACACCGAAAAATCGAGTTTTTTGGGTCTCAGAAGCGATTTGTACTGTGCTAGAAAAAATTCAATTTTCAGGCAAAAAAAATGCTTGCATCTTCGATACCCGTTTATATCCCAAATTTAGCCTAAAAACACCGAAAAACCGATTTTTTTAGGTCTCAGAAGCGATTTGTACATGTCTACACTGTTCTAGAAAAATTTCAATTTTCAGGCAAAAAAAATGCTAAAACACGTTTTTTTGGCCCAAAAAGTCGATTTGTGCATGCATCTTCGATACCCGTTTATATCCCAAATTTAGCCTAAAAACACCGAAAAATCGAGTTTTTTGGGTCTCAGAAGCGATTTGTACTGTGCCAGAAAAATTTCAATTTTCATGCAAAAAAAATGCTAAAACACGTTTTTTGGGCCCAAAAAGTCGATTTGTGCATGCATCTTCGATACCCGTTTATATCCCGATTTTAACCTAAAAACACCGAAAAATCGAGTTTTTTGGGTCTCAGAAGTGATTTGTACATGTCTACACTGTTCTAGAAAAAAATCAATTTTCAGGCAAAAAAAATGCTAAAACACGTTTTTTCGGCCCAAAAAGTTGATTTGTGCATGCATCTTCGATACCCGTTTATATCCCAAATTTAGCCTAAAAACACCGAAAAATCGAGTTTTTTGGGTCTCAGAAGCGATTTGTACATGTCTACACTGTTCTAGAAAAATTTCAATTTTCAGGCAAAAAAAATGCTAAAACACGTTTTTTTGGCCCAAAAAGTCGATTTGTGCATGCATCTTCGATACCCGTTTATATCCCAAATTTAGCCTAAAAACACCGAAAAATCGAGTTTTTTGGGTCTCAGAAGCGATTTGTACATGTCTACACTGTTCTAGAAAAAATCAATTTTCAGGCAAAAAAAATGCTAAAACACGTTTTTTTGGCCCAAAAAGTCGATTTGTGCATGCATCTTCGATACCCGTTTATATCCCAAATTTAGCCTAAAAACACCGAAAAATCGAGTTTTTTGGGTCTCAGAAGCGATTTGTACTGTGCTAGAAAAAATTCAATTTTCAGGCAAAAAAAATGCTTGCATCTTCGATACCCGTTTATATCCCAAATTTAGCCTAAAAACACCGAAAAATCTATTTTTTTAGGTCTCAGAAGCGATTTGTACATGTCTACACTGTTCTAGAAAAATTTCAATTTTCAGGCAAAAAAAATGCTAAAACACGTTTTTTTGGCCCAAAAAGTCGATTTGTGCATGCATCTTCGATACCCGTTTATATCCCAAATTTAGCCTAAAAACACCGAAAAATCGAGTTTTTTGGGTCTCAGAAGCGATTTGTACTGTGCCAGAAAAATTTCAATTTTCATGCAAAAAAAATGCTAAAACACGTTTTTTGGGCCCAAAAAGTCGATTTGTGCATGCATCTTCGATACCCGTTTATATCCCGATTTTAACCTAAAAACACCGAAAAATCGAGTTTTTTGGGTCTCAGAAGTGATTTGTACATGTCTACACTGTTCTAGAAAAAAATTTCAATTTTCAGGCAAAAAAAATGCTAAAACACGTTTTTTCGGCCCAAAAAGTTGATTTGTGCATGCATCTTCGATACCCGTTTATATCCCAAATTTAGCCTAAAAACACCGAAAAATCGAGTTTTTTGGGTCTCAGAAGCGATTTGTACATGTCTACACTGTTCTAGAAAAAATTCAATTTTCAGGCAAAAAAAATGCTAAAACACGTTTTTTTGGCCCAAAAAGTCGATTTGTGCATGCATCTTCGATACCCGTTTATATCCAAAATTTAGCCTAAAAACACCGAAAAATCGAGTTTTTTGGGTCTCAGAAGCGATTTGTACTGTGCTAGACAAATTTCAATTTTCAGGCAAAAAAAATGCTAAAACACGTTTTTTTGGCCCAAAAAGTCGATTTGTGCATGCATCTTCGATACCCGTTTATATCCCAAATTTAGCCTAAAAACTCCGAAAAATCGAGTTTTTTGGGGTCTCAGAAGCGATTTGTACATGTCTACACTGTTCTAGAAAAAAATCAATTTTCAGGCAAAAAAAAAGCTAAAACACGTTTTTTGGGCCCAAAAAGTCGATTTGTGCATGCATCTTCGATACCCGTTTACATCCCAAATTTAGCCTAAAAAGACCGAAAAATCGAGTTTTTTGGGTCTCAGAAGCGATTTGTACTGTGCTAGACAAATTTCAATTTTCAGGCAAAAAAAATGCTAAAACACGTTTTTTGGGCCCAAAAAGTCGATTTGTGCATGCATCTTCGATACCCGTTTATATCCCAAATTTAGCCTAAAAACTCCGAAAAATCGAGTTTTTTTGGGTCTCAGAAGCAATTTGTACTGTGCTAGATAAATTTCAATTTTCAGGCAAAAAAAATGCTAAAACACGTTTTTTTGGCCCAAAAAGTCGATTTGTGCATGCATCTTCGATACCCGTTTATATCCCAAATTTAGCCTAAAAACTCCGAAAAATCGAGTTTTTTTGGGTCTCAGAAGCGATTTGTACATGTCTACACTGTTCTAGAAAAAAATCAATTTTCAGGCAAAAAAAATGCTAAAACACGTTGTTTTGGCCCAAAAAGTCGATTTGTGCATGCATCTTCGATACCCGTTTATATCCCAAATTTAGCCTAAAAACACCGAAAAATCGGGTTTTTTGGGTCTCAGAAGCGATTTGTACATGTCAACACTGTTCTAGAAAAAAATCAATTTTCAGGTAAAAAAAATGCTAAAACTTGTTTTTTTGGCCCAAAAAGTCGATTTGTGCATGCATCTTCGATACCCGTTTATATCCCAAATTTAGCATAAAAACACCGAAAAATCGAGTTTTTTGGGTCTCAGAAGCGATTTGTACTGTGCTAGAAAAATTTCAATTTTCAGGCAAAAAAAAATGCTAAAACACGTTTTTTTGGCCCAAAAAGTCGATTTGTGCATGCATCTTCGATACCCGTTTATATCCCAAATTTAGCCTAAAAACACCGAAAAATCGAGTTTTTTGGGTCTCAGAAGCGATTTGTACATGTCTACACTGTTCTAGAAAAAAATCAATTTTCAGGCAAAAAAAATGCTAAAACATGTTTTTTTGGCCCAAAAAGTCAATTTGTGCATGTATCTTCGATACCCGTTTATATCCCAAATTTAGCCTAAAAAACACCGAAAAATCGTTTTTTTTGGGTCTCAGAAGCGATTTGTACTGTGTTAGAAAAATTTCAATTTTCAGGCAAAAAAAATGCTAAAACACGTTTTTTTGGCCCAAAAAGTCGATTTGTGCATGCATCTTCGATACCCGTTTATATCCCAAATTTAGCCTAAAAACACCGAAAAATCGAGTTTTTTGGGTCTCAGAAGCGATTTGTACATGTCTACACTGTTCTAGAAAAAAATCAATTTTCAGGCAAAAAAATGCTAAAACACGTTTTTTTGGCCCAAAAAGTCGATTTCTGCATGCATCTTCGATACCCGTTTATATCCCAAATTTAGCCTAAAAACATCGAAAAATCGAGTTTTTTGGGTCTCAGAAGCGATTTGTACTGTGCTAGAAAAATTTAAATTTTCAGGCAAAAAAAATGCTAAAACACGTTTTTTTGGCCCAAAAAGTCGATTTGTGCATGCATCTTCGATACCCGTTTATATCCCAAATTTAGCCTAAAAACACCGAAAAATCGAGTTTTTTGGGTCTCAGAAGCGATTTGTACTGTGCTAGAAAAATTTCAATTTTCAGGCAAAAAAAAATGCTAAAACACGTTTTTTTAGCCCAAAAAGTCGATTTGTGCATGCATCTTCGGTACCCGTTTATATCCCATATTTAGCCTAAAAACACCGAAAAATCGAGTTTTTTGGGTCTCAGAAGCGATTTGTACATGTCTACACTGTACTAGAAAAAATTCAATTTTCAGGCAAAAAAAATGCTAAAACACGTTTTTTTGGCCCAAAAAGTCGATTTGTGCATGCATCTTCGATACCCGTTTATATCCCAAATTTAGCCTAAAAACACCGAAAAATCGAGTTTTTTGGGTCTCAGAAGCGATTTGTACTGTGCTAGAAAAATTTCAATTTTCAGGCAAAAAAATGCTAAAACACGTTTTTTTGGCCCAAAAAGTCGATTTGTGCATGCATCTTCGATACCTGTTTATAACCCAAATTTAGCCTAAAAGCACCGAAAAATCGAGTTTTTTGGGTCTCAGAAGCGATTTGTACATGTCTACACTGTTCTAGAAAAAAATCAATTTTCAGGCAAAAAAATGCTAAAACACGTTTTTTTGGCCCAAAAAGTCGATTTCTGCATGCATCTTCGATACCCGTTTATATCCCAAATTTAGCCTAAAAACATCGAAAAATCGAGTTTTTTGGGTCTCAGAAGCGATTTGTACTGTGCTAGAAAAATTTAAATTTTCAGGCAAAAAAAATGCTAAAACACGTTTTTTTGGCCCAAAAAGTCGATTTGTGCATGCATCTTCGATACCCGTTTATATCCCAAATTTAGCCTAAAAACACCGAAAAATCGAGTTTATTGGGTCTCAGAAGCGATTTGTACTGTGCTAGAAAAATTTCAATTTTCAAGCAAAAAAAATGCTAAAACACGTTTTTTTGGCCCAAAAAGTCGATTTGTGCATGCATCTTCGGTACCCGTTTATATCCCATATTTAGCCTAAAAACACCGAAAAATCGAGTTTTTTTGGTCTCAGAAGCGATTTGTACATGTCTACACTGTACTAGAAAAAAATCAATTTTCAGGCAAAAAAAATGCTAAAACACGTTTTTTTGGCCCAAAAAGTCGATTTGTGCATGAATCTTCGATACCCGTTTATATCCCAAATTTAGCCTAAAAACACCGAAACATCGAGTTTTTTGGGTCTCAGAAGCGATTTGTACTGCGCTAGTAAATTTTAAATTTTCAGGCAAAAAAAATGCTATAACACGTTTTTTTGGCCCAAAAAGTCGATTTGTGCATGCATCTTCGATACCCGTTTATATCCCAAATTTAGCCTAAAAACACCGAAAGAACGAGTTTTTTGGGTCTCAGAAGCGATTTGTACTGTGGTAGAAAAAATTCAATTTTCAGGCAAAAAAAATGCTAAAACACGTTTTTTTGGCCCAAAAAGTCGATTTGTGCATGCATCTTCGATACCCGTTTATATCCCAAATTTAGCCAAAAAACACCGAAAAATCGAGTTTTTTGAGTCTCAGAAGCGATTTGTACTGTTCTAGAAAAAATTCAATTTTCAGGCAAAAAAAATGCTAAAACACGTTTTTTTGGCCCAAAAAGTCGATTTGTGCATGCATCTTCGATACCCGTTTATATCCCAAATTTAGCCTAAAAACACCGAAAATCGAGTTTTTTGGGTCTCAGAAGCGATTTGTACATGTCTACACTATTCTAGAAAAAAATCAATTTTCAGGTAAAAAAAATGCTAAAACACGTTTTTTTGGCCCAAAAAGTCGATTTGTGCATGCATCTTCGATACCCGTTTATATCCCAAATTTAGCCTAAAAACACCGAAAATCGAGTTTTTTGGGTCTCAGAAGTGATTTGTACTGTGCTAGAAAAATTTCAATTTTCAGGCAAAGAAAATGTTAAAACACGTTTTTTGGGCCCAAAAAGTCGAGTTGTGCATGCATCTTCGATACCCGTTTATATCCCAAATTTAGCCTAAAAACACCGAAAAATCGAGTTTCTTGGGTCTCAGAAGCGATTTGTACTGTGCTAGAAAAATTTCAATTTTCAAGCAAAAAAAATGCTAAAACACGTTTATTTGGCCCAAAAAGTCGATTTGTGCATGCATCTTCGATACCCGTTTATATCCCAAATTTAGCCTAAAAACACCGAAAAATCGAGTTTTTTGAGTCTCTGAAGCGATTTGTACTGTTCTAGAAAAAAATCAATTTTCAGGCAAAAAAAATGCTAAAACACGTTTTTTTGGCCCAAAAAGTCGATTTGTGCATGCATCTTCGATACCCGTTTATATCCCAAATTTAGCCTAAAAACACCGAAATATCGAGTTTTTTGGGTCTCAGAAGTGATTTGAATTGTGTTAGAAAAATTTCAATTTTCAGGCAAAAAAAATGCTAAAACACGTTTTTTTGGCCCAAAAAGTCGATTTGTGCATGCATCTTCGATACCCGTTTATATCCCAAATTTAGCCTAATAACACCGAAAAATCGAGTTTTTTGGGTCTCAGAAGCAATTTGTACATGTCTACACTGTTCTAGAAAAAAATCAATTTTCAGGCAAAAAAAATTCTAAAACACGTTTTTTTGGCCCAAAAAGTCGATTTGTGCATGCATCTTCGATACCCGTTTATATCCCAAATTTAGCCTAAAAACACCGAAAAATCGAGTTTTTTGGGTCTCAGAAGCGATTTGTACTGTGTTAGAAAAATTTCAATTTTCAGGCACAAAAAATGCTAAAACACGTTTTTTTGGCCCAAATAGTCGATTTGTGCATGCATCTTCGATACCCGTTTATATCCCAAATTTAGCCTAAAAACACCGAAAAATCAAGTTTTTTGAGTCTCTGAAGCGATTTGTACTGTTCTAGAAAAAATTCAATTTTCAGGCAAAAAAAATGCTAAAACACGTTTTTTTGGCCCAAAAAGTCGATTTGTGCATGCATCTTCGATACCCGTTTATATCCCAAATTTAGCCTAAAAACACCGAAAAATCGAGTTTTTTGGATCTCAGAAGCGATTTGTACTGTGCTAGAAAAATTTCAATTTTCAGGCAAAAAAAATGCTAAAACACGTTTTTTTGGCCCCAAAAGTCGATTTGTGCATGCATCTTCGATACCCGTTTATATCCCAAATTTAGCCTAAAAACACCGAAAAATCGAGTTTTTTGGGTCTCAGAAGCGATTTGTACTATGCTAGAAAACTTTCAATTTTCAGGCAAAAAAAATGCTAAAACACGTTTTTTTGGCCCAAAAAGTCGATTTGTGCATGCATCTTCGATACCCAATTATATCCCAAATTTAGCCTAAAAACACCGAAAAATCGAGTTTTTTGGGTCTCAGAAGCGATTTGTACATGTCTACACTGTTATAGAAAAAATCAATTTTCAGGCAAAAAAAATGCTAAAACACGTTTATTGGGCCCAAAAAGTCGATTTGTGCATGCATCTTCGATACCCGTTTATATCCCAAATTTAGCCTAAAAACACCCAAAATCGAGTTTTTTGGGTCTCAGAAGCGATTTGTACTGTTCTAGAAAAAAATCAATTTTCAGGCAAAAAAAATGCTAAAACACGTTTTTTTGGCCAAAAAAGTCGATTTGTGCATGCATCTTCGATACTCGTTTATATCCCAAATTTAGCCTAAGAACACCGAAAAATCGAATTTTTGGGGTCTCAGAAGCGATTTGTACTGTGCTAGAAAAATTTCAATTTTCAGGCAAAAAAAATGCTAAAACACGTTTTTTTGGCCCAAAAAGTCGATTTGTGCATGCATCTTCGATACCCGTTTATATCCCAAATTTAGCCTAAAAACACCTAAAAATCGTGTTATTTGGGTCTCAGAAGCGATTTGTACTGTGCTAGAAAATATTCAATTTTCAGGCAAAAAAAATGCTAAAACACGTTTTTTGGGCCCAAAAAGTCGATTTGTGCATGCATCTTCGATACCCGTTTATATCCCAAATTTAGCCTAAAAACACCGAAAAATAGAGTTTTTTGGGTCTCAGAAGCGATTTGTACATGTCTACACTGTTCAAGAAAAATTTCAATTTTCAGGCCAAAAAAATGCTAAAACACGTTTTTTGGGCCCAAAAAGTCGATTTGTGCATGCATCTTCGATACCCGTTTATATCCCAAATTTAGCCTAAAAACACCGAAAAATCAAGTTTTTTGGGTCTCAGAAGCGATTTGTACTGTGCTAGAAAAAATTCAATTTTCAAGCAAAAAAAATGCTAAAACACTTTTTTTTGGCCCAAAAAGTCGATTTGTGCATGCATCTTCGATACCCGTTTATATCCCAAATTTAGCCTAAAAACACCGAAAAATCGAGTTTTTTGGGTCTCAGAAGCGATTTGTACTGTGCTAGAAAAAAATCAATTTTCAGGCAAAAAAAATGCTAAAACACGTTTTTTTAGCCCAAAAAGTCGATTTGTGCATGCATCTTCGATACCCGTTTATATCCCAAATTTAGCCTAAAAACACCGAAAAATCGAGTTTTTTGGGTCTCAGAAGCGATTTGTACTGTGCTAGAAAAATTTCAATTTTCAGGCAAAAAAAATGCTAAAACACGTTTTTTTGGCCCAAAAAGTCGATTTGTGCATGCATCTTCGATACCCGATTATATCCCAAATTTAGCCTAAAAACACCGAAAAATCGAGTTTTTTGGGTCTCAGAAGCGATTTGTACATGTCTACACTGTTATAGAAAAAATCAATTTTCAGGCAAAAAAAATGCTAAAACACGTTTATTGGGCCCAAAAAGTCGATTTGTGCATGCATCTTCGATACCCGTTTATATCCCAAATTTAGCCTAAAAACACCCAAAATCGAGTTTTTTGGGTCTCAGAAGCGATTTGTACTGTTCTAGAAAAAAATCAATTTTCAGGCAAAAAAAATGCTAAAACACGTTTTTTTGGCCCAAAAAGTCGATTTGTGCATGCATCTCCGATACCCGTTTATATCCCAAATTTAGCCTAAAAACACCGAAAAATCGAGTTTTTTGGGTCTCAGAAGCGATTTGTACATGTCTACACTGTTCTAGAAAAATTTCAATTTTCAGGCAAAAAAAATGCTAAAACACGTTTTTTTGGCCCAAAAAGTCGATTTGTGCATGCATCTTCGATACCCGTTTATATCCCAAATTTAGCCTAAAAACACCGAAAAATCGAGTTTTTTGGGTCTCAGAAGCGATTTGTACTGTGCTAGAAAAATTTCAATTATCAGGCAAAAAAAATGCTAAAACACGTTTTTTGGGCCCAAAAAGTCGATTTGTGCATGCATCTTCGATACCCGTTTATATCCCAAATTTAGCCTAAAAAACACCGAAAAATCGAATATTTTGGGTCTCAGAAGCAATTTGTACTGTGCTAGAAAAATTTCAATTTTCAGGCAAAAAAAATGCTAAACACACGTTTTTTTGGCCCAAAAAGTCGATTTGTGCATGCATCTTCGATACCCCGTTTATATCCCAAATTGAGCCTAAAAACACCGAAAAATCGTGTTAATTTGGGTCTCAGAAGCGATTTGTACTGTGCTAGAAAATTTTCAATTTTCAGGCAAAAAAAATGCTAAAACACGTTTTTTTGGCCCAAAAAGTTGATTTGTGCATGCATCTTCGATACCCGTTTATATCCCAAATTTAGCCTAAAACACCGAAAAAATCGAGTTTTTTGGGTCTCAGAAGCGATTTGTACATGTCTACACTGTTCTAGAAAAATTTCAATTTTCAGGCAAAAAAAATGCTAAAACACGTTTTTTTGGCCCAAAAAAGTCGATTTGTGCATGCATCTTCGATACCCGTTTATATCCCAAATTTAGCCTAAAAACACCGAAAAATCGAGTTTTTTTGGGTCTCAGAAGCGATTTGTACTGTGCTAGAAAAATTTCAATTTTCAGGCAAAAAAAAATGCTAAAACACGTTTTTTTAGCCCAAAAAGTCGATTTGTGCATGCATCTTCGTTACCCGTTTATATCCCAAATTTAGCCTAAAAAACACCGAAAAATCGAGTTTTTTGGGTCTCAGAAGCGATTTGTACATGTCTACACTGTTCAAGAAAAATTTCAATTTTCAGGCAAAAAAAAATGCTAAAACACGTTTTTTGGGCCCAAAAAGTCGATTTGTGCATGCATCTTCGATACCCGTTTATATCCCAAATTTAGCCTAAAAACACCGAAAAATCAAGTTTTTTGGGTCTCAGAAGCGATTTGTACCTGTGCTAGAAAAAATCAATTTTCAAGCAAAAAAAATGCTAAAACACGTTTTTTTGGCCAAAAAAGTCGATTTGTGCATGCATCTTCGATACTCGTTTATATCCCAAAATTTAGCCTAAGAACACCGAAAAATCGAATTTTTGGGGTCTCAGAAGCGATTTGTACTGTGCTAGAAAAATTTCAATTTTCAGGCAAAAAAAATGCTAAAACACGTTTTTTTTGGCCCAAAAAGTCGATTTGTGCATGCAATCTTCGATACCCGTTTATATCCCAAATTTAGCCTAAAAACACCTAAAAATCGTGTTATTTGGGTCTCAGAAGCGATTTGTACTGTGCTAGAAAATATTCAATTTTCAGGCAAAAAAAATGCTAAAACACGTTTTTTGGGCCCAAAAAGTCGATTTGTGCATGCATCTTCGATACCCGTTTATATCCCAAATTTAGCCTAAAAACACCGAAACAATCGAGTTTTTTGGGTCTCAGAAGCGATTTGTACATGTCTACACTGTTCTAGAAAAATTTCAATTTTCAGGCAAAAAAAATGCTAAAACACGTTTTTTTGGCCCAAAAAGTCGATTTGTGCATGCATCTTCGATACCCGTTTATATCCCAAATTTAGCCTAAAAACACCGAAAAATCAAGTTTTTTGGTTCTCAGAAGCGATTTGTACTGTGCTAGAAAAATTTCAATTTTCAAGCAAAAAAAATGCTAAAACACGTTTTTTTGGCCCAAAAAGTCGATTTGTGCATGCATCTTCGATACCCGTTTATATCCCAAATTTAGCCTAAAAACACCGAAAAATCGAGTTTTTTGGGTCTCAGAAGCGATTTGTACATGTCTACACTGTTCTAGAAAAAATCAATTTTCAGGCAAAAAAAATGCTAAAACACGTTTTTTTTGGCCCAAAAAGTCGATTTGTGCATGCATCTTCGATACCCGTTTATATCCCCAAATTTAGCCTAAAAACACCGAAAATCGAGTTTTTTGGGTCTCAGAAGCGATTTGTACTGTGCTAGAAAAAAAATCACTTTTCAGGCAAAAAAATGCTAAAACACGTTTTTTGGGCCCAAAAAGTCGATTTGTGCATGCATCTTCGATACCCGTTTATATCCCAAATTTAGCTTAAAAACACCGAAATATCGAGTTTTTTGGGTCTCAGAAGCGATTTGTTACATGTCTACACTGTTCTAGAAAAAAATCAATTTTCAGGCCAAAAAAATGCTAAAACACGTTTTTTTGGGCCCAAAAAGTCGATTTGTGCATGCATCTTCGATACCCGTTTATATCCCAAATTTAGCCTAAAAACACCGAAAAATCAAGTTTTTTGGGTCTCAGAAGCGATTTGTACTGTGCTAGAAAAATTTCAATTTTCAGGCAAAAAAAAATGCTAAAACAAGTTTTTTTGGCCCAAAAAGTCGATTTGTGCAAGCATCTTCGATACCTGTTTATATCCCAAATTTAGCTTAAAAACACCGAAAAATCAAGTTTTTTGGGTCTCAGAAGCGATTTGTACTGTGCTAGAAAAATTTCAATTTTCAGGCAAAAAAAAATGCTAAAACACGTTTTTTGGCCAAAAAGTCGATTTGTGCATGCATCTTCGATACCCGTTTATATCCCAAATTTAGCCTAAAAACACCGAAAAATCGAGTTTTTTGGGTCTCAGAAGCGATTTGTACATGTCTACACTGTTCTAGAAAAATCAATTTTCAGGCAAAAAAAAATGCTAAAACACGTTTTTTTGGCCCAAAAAGTCGATTTGTGCATGCATCTTCGATACCCGTTTATATCCCAAATTTAGCCTAAAAACACCGAAAAATCGAGTTTTTTGGGTCTCAGAAGCGATTTGTACTGTGCTAGAAAAAATTCAATTTTCAGGCAAAAAAAATGCTTGCATCTTCGATACCCGTTTATATCCCAAATTTAGCCTAAAAACACCGAAAAAATCGATTTTTTTAGGTCTCAGAAGCGATTTGTACATGTCTACACTGTTCTAGAAAAATTTCAATTTTCAGGCAAAAAAAATGCTAAAACACGTTTTTTTGGCCCAAAAAGTCGATTTGTGCAATGCATCTTCGATACCCGTTTATATCCCAAATTTAGCCTAAAAACCACCGAAAAATCGAGTTTTTGGGTCTCAGAAGCGATTTGTACTGTGCCAGAAAAATTTCAATTTTCATGCAAAAAAAATGCTAAAACACGTTTTTGGGCCCAAAAAGTCGATTTGTGCATGCATCTTCGATACCCGTTTATATCCCGATTTTAACCTAAAAACACCGAAAAATCGAGTTTTTTGGGTCTCAGAAGTGATTTGTACATGTCTACACTGTTCTAGAAAAAAATCAATTTCAGGCAAAAAAAATGCTAAAACACGTTTTTTCGGCCCAAAAAGTTGATTTGTGCATGCATCTTCGATACCCGTTTATATCCCAAATTTAGCCTAAAAACACCGAAAAATCAAGTTTTTTGGGTCTCAGAAGCGATTTGTACATGTCTACACTGTTCTAGAAAAATTTCAATTTTCAGGCAAAAAAAATGCTAAAACACGTTTTTTTGGCCCAAAAAGTCGATTTGTGCATGCATCTTCGATACCCGTTTATATCCCAAATTTAGCCTAAAACACCGAAAAATCGAGTTTTTGGGTCTCAGAAGCGATTTGTACATGTCTACACTGTTCTAGAAAAAATCAATTTTCAGGCAAAAAAATGCTAAAACACGTTTTTTTGGCCCAAAAAGTCGATTTGTGCATGCATCTTCGATACCCATTTATATCCCAAATTTAGCCTAAAAACACCGAAAAATCGAGTTTTTTGGGTCTCAGAAGCGATTTGTACTGTGCTAGAAAAATTTCAATTTTCAGGCAAAAAAAATGCTAAAACACGTTTTTTTGGCCCAAAAAGTCGATTTGTGCATGCATCTTCGATACCCGTTATATCCCAAATTTAGCCTTAAAACACCGAAAATCGAGTTTTTTGGGTCTCAGAAAC